>JBBPBX010000582.1:0-12272 GCA_038048925.1 Garcialebias charrua
TATATATATATATATATATATATATATATATATATATATATATATATATATATATATATATATATATATATATATATATATATATATATATATATATATATATATATATATATATATATATATATATATATATATATATATGTATATATATATATATATATATATATATATATATATATATATATATATATATATATATATATATATATATGTATATATATATATATATATATATATATATATATATATATATATATATATATATATATATATATATATATGTATATATATATATATGTATATATATATATATATATATATATGTATATATATATATATATGTATATATATACAGGTAGTCCCCGATTTACGAGCGAGATCCGTTACAACGAGGCGCTCGTAAACCGGAAATCTCGTAATTTGGAACGGCCGCCATTTCGCTCGTAAATCCGGAAATCCGCTCGTAAATTGGAACGGTTTTCGCTAGCGCGCCTAAAAACACTCTATTTTCATCTAAAAACTACTTTTGAGTGCATAAAAATGATCGGAAACGTGTGTTTATATGCTTAACTAGCTAACTGTAGTGAAAAAACACATGAAAACTCAGTATTTTTTTCGTTTTTTCCAAAAATGTGCAGCTCGTAAGTCTGGAACCTCGCAGATCAGAGCGCTCGTAAATCGGGGACTACCTGTATATATATATATATATATATATATATATATATGTATATATATATATATATATATATATATATACATATGTATATATATATATATATATATATATATATATATATATATATATAGGTGTGTGTGTGTGTGTGTGTGTGTGTCACGCGCGTTTATTTATATATATATATAATCTAGGTGTGTGTGTTTGTATGTGTTCATAAATGAACCCTAATGTTTGTATTCTGTACTTTTACTTTCAGATAGGCTTGATGAGAGTGTGGAGCTGTACTCAACACCACCAACAACCTCTGTTGATGCCCAAACACAGTGGTCATGTCCAGGGAAGGAAGACCACTCCTATTCCAAAGGGCCCACAGTCACATGCAGCATGAGTGCATCATCACCTGCAATACCGGATTCTGCTGCTGACAGTATTTTGCAGACTAATGAGGACTTTCTTTTGTACACAGGGATCCCACTCACTGAGTTTCATACACTTGTGTCTTGCCTTAAGCCATTTGCTCCTGCTTCCTCAACAATGCCTGTGGTGGACCAAATTCTAATTACTTTGATGAAGCTAAGACAGAACATTGTCATGGCTGATTTAGCACGGCGGTTCAAAATCTCACAGGGTCAGGTCAGTAAGACTGTTGGAATGTGGATTGACATAATGTCAGAACAACCAAGGACCTTATTCTATGGTTGCCCCGTGAAACAATTAAAGCAACATTACCAAAAGCTTTTAAAGAGAACTTTTCAAACACAACCTGTGTCATTGACTGCACAGAGACAGTTTTGCAGAAAGCTAAAAACTTGGACTCCAGAAGTGAATCATACAGTCACTACTATGCAAATAACACTGTGAAATATTTATTGGCTGTTTCTCCCTCTGGAATAATCATGTTTATTACAGATGCTTCTGGTGGTAAATGCAGTGACAGGTATATAACACAGAACTCTGGGTTTCTGGACTATCTGCGTGCTGGAGATGAGGTGATGGGTGATCGTGGTTTCACAGTGAGGGACCTACTGGAAGAGCTATGGTGTCAATCTAATCAGCATTCACACAAAGGATGCCAGCTTATTTCAAGTGAGAAGACATTAAATGTAAAGTTTTCTCAACATGTACAGTACTGGTTTACTTGCTGTAAACGTAACACAACTCAACATGTTTTTTAAAGGATGCAATGTTAATAATAATAATAACAAACTTTATTTGTATAGCACCTTCACCTTAAGAAGGTGAGCTTGTGATCGGAAGGTCGCCGGTTCAAGCCCCGGTACCGACAACATCAAAGATGTGGGTGGGATAAGTGAAGCGGTCACACTTGTCTCCACCCTCATCTGCCCCACTCTGGGCCCTTGAGCAAGGCCCTTAACCCCCACCATCTGCTCCCCCGGGAACCCTAGATATCAGCTCTCTGCTCCACACAGAGGGCTGTGGTTGCTCGGTGGTCTGTGGTTGTGTCAGGAAGGGCATCCGGCGTAAAAACAACTGCCAAATCTTCGTGCGACCAGTTCGCTGTGGCGACCCCTAACGCAGGGAATAAAGCCGAAAGAAGAAAAAAAAATAAAATAAACTTTATTTGTATAGCACCTTCCTACAATGCCTTGCATTGACCAAGGTGCTTAACAGGATAAAAAGATGAATAAACTGGAACAATAAATCAGTGAAAATAGAATAAAAAACAACAGTAATAAAAGAAGGCAATGGAAATAAAAAATGCTACATACTAAAATACCAAAAGTAATAAAAGTTACACACTGAAAGCTTTTTTGAACAAGTGGGTCTTCAGTCTGGTTTTGAACAGAGTCAGATCAGAGGTGGCACGCAGCTCAAGGGGGAGGCTGTTCCAGGCTTTTGGGCCGGCAACAGAAAATGACCGGTCTCCCCATTGTTTGTACCTTGAGCGAGGCACCTCCAGCAGGTGTTGACTGGCAGATCGTAAAGCTCTGCTGGGCTGATGGACTTTCAAAAGTTCTGAGATGTACAGAGGAGCAAGTCCATTCAGAGCTTTGAAAACAAACAGGAGCAGCTTGAACTGTATCCTGAACTGAACCGGGAGCCAGTGTAGAGAGGACAGGACAGGAGTGATGTGTTCATATTTTCGTGTGTTGGTCAAAAAGCGCGCGGCAGAGTTCTGTACAAGCTGTAAACGGGAGATGGAGGATTGATTAATACCAACATACAAAGCATTACAATAGTCAAGTCTGGAGGTCACAAAGGCATGGATGGCTTTCTCCAGATCACCATGGCTGAGAAATGACTTGACTTTAGAGAGCAGACGGAGCTGGAAATGTTAACTATATTACATTAGAAAAGTATTTGCTAAAATGATTCATTTGTTATGACCAATAGTTGACTGTTAACCTTCTTACAAGGTTAGTTTTTTGTGTGCACTATATCAGTTAATTTTGGATTAAACTACTGTTTCTATCTAAATGTCACTTTTTTCATTATCAGGTTTTTAAAGATCGTTTCCTGTCTATTTCATTATTTGTTTTCGTTTACTGTATTTTTAAGAGATCCAGGTATTTTGGGCAGAGATGAATTTTCTTTGCAACAAATTCATCAACTAATGTTGGAAGCATGTATGAAAAGTAAAAGTTCTCAAGGTGCTTCATTTGTGAATCAGTAAAGTCTTTGTCAAAAGAAATGTCAAGCTCCAGGTGCTCAGTTGGTGTCCAGATAACCATCTTGCAGCTCTCCAGTCCAAGGCACATCATTGTCAGCTACCTGGACCTGGTGATGTGGATTTTTAAGGCTTTGGCTGGGCTCTATGTTTGCCTTAAGGTAAATAAGATGGTGTCCCACCTCTCTTAACATAACAGGACCAACCTTGTTACTGTGAAGATACTGAAAAGCATCAGAGCTTTTCAGATTGCTCATCGCTTTGCCATTTGAAGCAACAGAGTCAACAAAGTAGCTAAATATGCTAGTAGCTATATGCTAGTGTACGTTATTTTCGGCCACTTCTTCAAGTCGTCCTCCCACCCCTCATTAGCTGTAGGTAGCGGTAAAACAATATCTCCACATTTGAGTTGTGATCGTTCGTGTTCCAACATATTTTATGACCTAAAACCTCTGACAAAAACCGGTTAGCACATTGCTAGCATGTAAAAAAAGAGCTGGTTCTGACTTCCGACGGAAGTCGTTCCCATAATTCGCGCAAGGCATCATGGGGGCTAGGAATAAGGTGGATTGAAGAGATTTGGATTACAGTAGTCCCTCGTTACTTCACGGTTCGAGTGTCACAACACGTTCTTTCGCTGTTTTTCAAAGTAAGATTGGACGTGACACACAATTGGCTGATTGATGGATGAGCCACATGATTGGCATCGATTTTTTTAATTTAAAAGAAATTATTTTAAATTATTTTGCACCTCCTGCACCTGTCTGCAGCCCACAGGTGCAGGGAGAAGCTCCCTCCCGCAGCATGTCATGCTCTCCGCTCTTCAGAGGATACATGGGCATGACCGAGAGCACTGGCAGTTGGCAGAGTGCAGCCGGAGGCAGAGAGCTGAAATCATGACATGCTGTACTTTTTTAGAGCATTTAGAGTTTAGAGACAATGGGAACCCCTGAAATAAACTAGGGACTACAACAGTAAGTGAATTACAATGTCAATGATTTTTAAAATGAAAAAGTTAATTTTTGTAAGAGTGGTTATAAATGCCTATATAGCCTGGTTAAAACCAGACCCTTGTCCTTCACTTTGCTTCGTGAAGGGAAACTAGAATTGAGCGGAGCTGTGTAGGAAGGCGAGGGCCAGGCTAATGCCTATACAGTGTAGTTTGTTTTCTCCTATTTAATGGCTCTCTGAATATATAAGCCTAAGCGAACGTGCTACCCACCACAAGTTAGTGTAACGTCACTTATTTACTCTAACACACTAGTTAGTCTTAATTTGCTGCACTGTTCGGCTGGGTTCAAGTCTCAACATGTGACCTTTCAACAGCAACATTTAAACAAAACTGTATTTTAAGTTTGATTCTATGACAACTTTTTTTTACAACTTGTTTTTAGTTTGTCTATATGTTTCCGAAACCATTGTTGTCAGATGAAGATTGTCCTAATAAAAAAAAAAAACTAAAAAAAAACATTTTAATCAGGACAAAATGAACTAAAATACATTTTGTGTATATTATTTATTACATTAAAATGTAGAACATTTTTTCAGAAAGCTATTCAAATATTTGAACATAAAAATATTAACGTTTTTTCAATGTTTACACCATTTAACATTTGGCTGCAACAATAAACTCATTCAGGTAAAACAAAAATCAATTGGCTGTAAACAGAGGTCTGTAGTGACAGAAGTTTTGACAATTCATTTGAAACAAAACAAACTTGAAAACAATGGAAAAACTAATCTAATGAAAAACATATACATGTAAGTAAAAACCATTTCATTTCTTGACAGCATACCTCTTCAGTACTTGTAGTTATCAACAAACCATGGAATCTTTCAGTGTTGATTATGTGTGAACTCTTACTTGTCTTCAGGACTTTTCTTAATATTTAACACAGCTGTTGTCCCTCATGTGTATAGTTTCTTATGTGTGTTCTATGAGTCAGTGCAAACCACTGCTTTGTGTCCTGTGTGGATTCTCATGTGTCTGTTTAAACTGAACTCATGTCTAAAACTTTGTCCGCAAAGTTCACAAGCAAATGGTTTGAATCCTGTGTGGATTCTCATGTGTGTGTTTAGAGTGTCCTTTCGGCTAAATCTTTGTGCACAAAGTTCACACGCAAATGGTTTGTGTCCTGCGTGAATTATCATGTGTGTGTTTAAATTGGACTGTTGGCTAAATCTTTGTCCACAAAGTTCACAAGCAAATGGTTTGTGTCCTGTGTGGATTCTCATGTGACTGTTTAAACTGGACTGGTGGCTAAAGCTTTGTCCACAAAGTTCACAAGCAAAAGGTTTCTCTCCTGTGTGGATTCTCCTGTGTCTGTTTAAACTGGGCTGTTGGGTAAATCTCTGTCCACAAAGTTCACAGGCAAAAGGTTTCTCTCCTGTGTGGATCATCATGTGTCTGTTTAAACTGACCTGGTGGCTAAATCGTTGTCCACAAAGTTTACAGG
Source organism: Garcialebias charrua (assembly GCA_038048925.1). Classification (NCBI taxonomy): domain Eukaryota; kingdom Metazoa; phylum Chordata; class Actinopteri; order Cyprinodontiformes; family Rivulidae; genus Garcialebias; species Garcialebias charrua. The sequence goes on from JBBPBX010000582.1 coordinate 5,762, forward strand.
CAAATGGTTTTTCTCCTGTGTGGATTCTCATGTGCGTTATTAAACTTCCTTTTCTGGTAAATCTTTTGCCACATTCAACACATCCAAATTGATTCAGTAAGGTCTTAACTTTACTGCATGACTGTAAATTTTTTTCCACTTCTACACCTTTCTTATGAACCAAACAACTTGAAGAATTATGTCTTGAATTACTTTTCATATGTCTCTGAAGAGACAAGTTGTTGTTCTTGGTCATGGTAGTTTCTGTTGCTTTTCCCTCTTCATTGGATGCTTCTTCTCTCTGGTCAGCTGAGATGCTGTTTCGACTACATCTGTCTTCCTCTTGGTGTTGATAAAGATATGACAGTAACGGTTTAGCTTCATCATCATCATCACTGACATCATTCTTTGAAGAGATCACATTACCTTCATAGGAATTCAGATCTTGGTTTCTCCTAGGTTCTTCTGCCCCACCGTCCTCTCTACCTGTGGCTGTTTCCATCTGGACAGCTGCTACTGGTTGGGAGATCTCTGTCCTCCAGTTGGTGTTGATGAAGCTTTGAGGACAGAGGTTTCACTTCTCAGTTGTTTCCTTTTAAAAATTAAATTGTACACTTGAATGTCAAAAGGCACGGACCTCTTCCTCGTTTCATCAGTTAGCAAGGTAAAGCTAAAAAAAATATGCTAAACATTTTGCTAGCAGAAAACCAACTATAGTAAGACAATATGACAGGAGAAATAACAACAACAATAAAATACAAACCTTATATCTGCTGTTGGTAGTTTGAGCTGAAATCAAGTCTGTATAATACAAAGTAGTTTTATATTGCTCAGTTTCTTCTACACAACAGTTTCTGTTGACAGTTACAGATACACTGGAGCAGAGCCTAAAAACTGTTTGACTTCTCTACAGTGCTCTCCAACTGACACTGTTGCTAGGCAACCACTCTGTGAGTTCAGTTAGCTTGATTGCTAACTGAAAATGCTACCTAAAAACACACAACTTGTAGCTAACAACAAGTCAATATTTATAAATTTTTAATGTCATATAATTCATATGAAATTAAGAGTTGTGCTAAAGACATTCACAAAAATTGACATCGATATTTGATCATTTGATTTAGTTTTAAACGTTTTCCATTCTAAAGTTCATTAAGTGTAGCAGCCATTTTGTGTATGCTAATGGCTGTTAGCTGTAGAGGTCATTCTGAATCAGGTTGACCTAATAAGTTATGCAGTTGTAGATGTACATCCAGTGATTAAACATTTAAAAATATATATGTAGCTACAGACTAGACTGATCCTCTCCTGGTGAAGAACCTGGCAGAGGATCTCAGGGACAGATGTCCTGCGCTGTTCCAACAAAAAGAGGAAGTAATGCAGATTGAAGTTAAAGGTCAAGTTTTTTTTTTTACTTAGCTGTTGATTGTTTTTTTTTTTTTTTACTTAGCTGTTGATTGGTTGCTATTTGCTTTATATAATTTTCGTTGCACATACTAAATATGTTGCATTTTTAAATCGTTTTTTCATATTAATGTAGAGTTCCAGAGGCTGCTGGCTCTTCCCCTTGAACAGACTTGCCTGGCCATCTAGACAAGCACTCAAGCCAGCTGATTCATTCAACCTTTATTTATACAGGCTAGCCTCGTTGAGTCACGGGGACTCATTTACAAGAGGGACCTGTCTCACTCACACCAAACAACCATCCACTCTCACACTCACACCTAGGGTCAATTTAGAGTCACCAATCAGCCTAACAAGCATGTTTTTGGTCTGTGGGAGGAAACCGGAGTACCCGGAGGAAACCCACGCATGCACGGGGAGAACATGCAAACTCCACCCAGAATGGCCCCGGACCGGGATTTGAACCGGCAACCTTCTCGCTGATTACATTCATCCTGTTCAGAGGAGTAGCAAAATGTGAGAAAAAAAACTGGGCTGGCATCATGAAAACTTATGGAGGGATGCCATGATGCATGCTCAAAATTCCAGGTAGAAATTTTTAAAAAAGCTAAGTCTGGTCCTCTGGACATTGGCTGGTCCTCTTACATGTTGTCATGTAAGAACAATATCGCGTCCACTGTAGCAGGTTTGAGAGATGTCCTCCTCTGATTGATTGTGAGTCCAGCCGCGCTGAAAACTCTCTCGCTGCTGCTGCTGCTCGCTGGGATGCAGAGCACAGATCTCGCCAACTTGGCCAGTTTTGGGTACACACTCGAGTTTAATTTCCAGAATCCAAGCAAGTCTCTTTCATCGGCCACAGCATGCTTTAGAGTGGTGTACAGCGTGACCTCATCTTCTTCACTGTCTGATTCATCCACTGCGTTCTCCCACTCAGCAAAAGAACTTGATGTTGTTCTTCTTTGTTTTGATGGAGGAGGTGTGAGCGCGCTGCTCGCGGTGACTTTTGATGTTGAAGCTTCAGGAAGTTCAGGTGCGGCAACTTGTTCCGCCGCAGATGAGAGCAGTGTGCGGACGTGAGCGTGCACCTGACGCACGTCAGCTGGTGACATCATTTTGAGCTTGTTAAAGTTAGGCCACAGAAATAATGCAACTCTGTGCAAGTCGTGGATAATAATTTTGCGCTCCAGCACTTCTGCATGTCTGCGGCGCAGAAACGCCTGCTGCGGAGAGTCTGTGTGTGAGGACTGGCAGTGTTGCTTCAGTTTCTCATTCCACCATCTTTTCACCATCTAAATTCACTCTATTAATTATTTCCTCATCAGTAAACTTACTGCCTTATATTCTTTACAAGCAGATTAAAACAATTTTATATTGTGTGCATTTTTATTTAGTTTTGTTTGTGCTGTATGATTAAAAAAAACCACATCAAAGCCCGAGCCCGACCCGGCCCGCCAATCAAACGCAAAAATATGGCCCTACCCTACCCGAAGTCGGGTAGGGCTCGGGTAGGGTAGGGCTCGGGCGAAGAAACGACACCTCTACAGCACAAGATGTCTCCCAATGGTCATGATTTGTTTGGAAGACTTCAGAGCTCACAATAAAGACACCAACGTTCCACAGGACAGATTATTTTCTGTCTTGATTGAACAGGAGCTCCGTTTGTTTAAAACTCAGCAAGTGTTTGAACTGGACTTTTTGAACTTCTTTTGGACATCGTGCACATGAGTAATACACAGAGTAAAATGTGTTCCTGGTATTTGGAGTTTTACTGATGAGCATGTGATGAGCACTTCATTTTGGGAGTTGGATATTTTTGTCTTGTTCTATAATACTCTGATACATGCTCAATAATCCAGGTAGAAAAATCTAAAAAAGCTAAGTCTGGTCCTCTGGACATTCAAAAAATAAAACAAAACAAAGCAAAAAAATGTAGAAACGTTTCGTCTTTCATCCGAAAGACTTCCTCAGTCTGAGTTGATCATGTGAGCAGCTGGTTTCAGGCTGTCATCAGCCAACTGGTTGTGTAACACTGTGAGAGGGTGCTATTTATAAGACTGAGCTGAACACAGCAACTCAGACTGAGGAAGTCTTTCGGACGAAAGACGAAACGTTTCTACATTTTTTTTGCTTTGTTTTGTTTTATTTTTTGAATGTCCAGAGGACCAGACTTAGCTTTTTTAGACTTGTTCTATAATGTTCAATCTGTGCAGGAGGAGCTGTTGAGGAAAACTGTTCAAGAATTAAAACAAAAAATTTGAGTTGACTGTCCCATAAAATTATGTCAGAAGGATTTCAATTGTGTGTGTATATATATATTGTGGATGGCCGTGGCACAGTGGTAGTGGAAGCCGACACCCGATCAGAAGGTTGGAGGTTCGAATCTCGAGTTCCTACACCATGGGTTGTTGTGTCCCTGGGCAAGACACTTAACCCCAAGTTGCTCGCGGTAAGACTGGCTGGCGCCTTGCATGGCAGACTACCGCTACCGGTGTATGAATGTGTGTATGAATGGGTGGATGGCTGGTGCTGTGAAGTGCTTTGGGGCCCCTCATAGTGGGCTGGAAAGTGCTATATAAGTAAGCTCCATTTACCATACCTGTACAGTACATACTGTACATATATTAACATAAATACATACATATATATATATATATATATATATATATATATATATTTTGTATATATATATATATATATATATAACTAAGATTTAAATAAAACTGATTTAAATTTGTCAAATTAAACATATTTAATAAATTAACTTGGATAAACTTAATTGAATTACCCTAACAGGCCCTAACCCTAACAGAAGAATTGTTATTATTTTTCATCATCGTGAATTATGTGGGATTGACTAAACATAATATCTGGTCCAAATAAATAAATAATAAAAGTCTGATAAATTGAAACATCAGTGCTAAGGCAGGATACTCACTGTAAGAAGTTAATGTGCAAAACAATTCAGTTTTTTAAACAGTTTTCTAGTAATTGGCACTTTATCATTAGTAGTATAAAACTTATTTTTCATTCATGGCATCTACAGTACCAAAGATAAATTAATTCGCAGATGCAAGTACACATACAGAAACAGAATGTAGCCCACTCCAGCAAAACAACAAAGACACAAAACAAAGTGCAGCTCAGCAAATCCAAAAATATGGAGGTGGAAAAAAGATGACCCTAATTTGACCTTTAACAACAAAAAGTTTTCTAGTTAAAGCCCATTGGCAGGCACTGAGAAGAAACCAAGACCAAAGCAGAAGAGCTGGAGGTGCTCAGATGTCCCAAGAGGGCCGCAAAAAGCAATGCTTTGGAAAATAGAAACTCTGCAGTCCTATTCTTTGTAAAAATCTAAAACAAGATATATTTTTGTTAGGATAGTGTTTGAAATCTGTTCACTTTGGTGATGTGATTGTAATAAAAATGTTCTTTATTACACTTTTCTTGGATAAAAGAAAACTTATTTGAGGCCAAACTGATTCAAAGTGTTAAAGTAAAAAAACCAACATAAGAACGTTCTTAGTACCCATGCACAGCAGGTGTGTGCTGAAGTCCAAATACTTTCATTTGAAATTGATGGCTCAGCGAGTGACAGCCAAGCTTTTGATCAAAGCAAAGCAGCTGACATCTCAACATATGCTGGATGAATTATTAAAAATACAAGTGACCCCTTGTGAAGAAATAAATTGCTGCTCCTCCCGCATCCGCACATGCCAGTTCTGGAGGCAAAGTGGAGGTTATTTTTTATTAGCTCAAGTCAGAACAGCAGCCTGTCACTCCAAATGGATGTGCCATGGAAGGCTCAAGCTTGGCTCTACATCTGTAGGCACGCCACCTCCAACTCTGAGGTTGGAGGACTGCAGCAGAGGGGTTTGGTGGTGTGGGTTTGGTTTTGGGACATAAACAACATCTGGATAGGAAATTAAAAGTTTTAAATGGTTAATTGAATATTCATTTTATAGATGAAATGGCTCAAATAAATTCTTAATGTTTACCCCCAAAATATGCTAATTTAATTCAAAATCTATTGCTGTACTTTTTGCTCGAAAGGTGACCAGACTCAGCTTGTTTTTAGTTTGCTTGTAAAATTATTACACGTGCAAATATTGCAACTTAAAAAAAGTTTTTATTTTTTAGATAAGTTAACTGAAATTTTGCAATAGTTAGAATAGTAGAATATTTGTATTTTCCAAAACGTGTAATTCTTTTTGATTAAAAAAATGTTTTTCTCAAAGTAATTACAATTTTGCTGTCGTTTAGTTTCAGAATTATATTTCGATTAAAACTTGCTTCATTTACTTTAACAAATATCTCAAAAAAGATGCTGGTGTATATGTTGGCCTTTGGTTAAATTCATTTTTCATGAACTAAAAGTTTAAATAAACTGTTAGAAAACTTATATAATGCATTCATTGTGAAAATAAAAGCATCCAGCAAACCATAGTTCCAGAAAACAGGACTCTTCGTTTCACATATGTTCAGCTCACTGAACTGTGGACGTGTGAAGGTGGAAATTAAACAGTTTCTCTTCCAAATTATTTAGGAGCAGTGGGGAAGCTGTGGATCAACAATAGGGGACCACCTCCAATTCTTGGATGGAAGCTTTAATAAATAAATAAAAGGCCCAATGTGCATTTCTTTTGAAATGAGAAAACACAGTTTGAATGTAGCATACCAACTCCACATCTAAATCATAAATCAAGTGTTCTCGCACTGTGAGAGAGGACAGTGAGCCCAGCGCCTCCAAATCTGTGCCTGTGAATATGGCTTCATGTGGTGAAGTTCATGCAGGGACGGACTGGTTTGGAAAAACACAGAAAAATCTGGCAGTTTTGCTGCGATCGCTTAAAATGTCTGCCAATCGGGGATTTAATGCATGAAAAAGCAAGATGCACATATGTGCTGTTGATGATCATTCACACCTGTGAGTATCCACATATAGCAACTGCACATTATCCACAATTAACAAGTAGGAAGGTTCTGAGTTACCTAAATAGCTTTGGCTGGTGTAAGAGGTTTGTGACTGTTGACGTTCCTCCCTTATCTAACACATTCTCAGCTTGTGCGAAAATACTTGACATGTTCTGTGTTGTGTAGAACCCAAGTGAAGGCAGACATGGGATACTCA
>JBBPBX010000582.1:21390-84177 GCA_038048925.1 Garcialebias charrua
GTCGTTATGACCCGGCGAAGCGGGTTTGCTTCCCGCCTGGTACAAAGTTATTTTACTTTTTTTTTTTTATTCACATTTTCTTTTAAATAAAAAAGTACAATAACTTTGTCCCAGGCGGGAAGCGAACCCGCTTCGCCGGGTCAAAATAGCAGTGCACTAACGCTTTGAGCTACACAGTGGACTGGATTTTCAGGTGTCCACCTTACCCATATAGGAATCACTCCTCTTAACATTTTAGCTGCACGTAGAAGTTAGAGATTATTAGTTATATTTTAAAACCCTGGCTGCGCGCAACAGTTAGACAATATTAGTTATTGTTTAATGACATTCAGGTCGCGCGGAAAGGCGGAAATGGGTGCGCGCTTCGTGTTATTTACGTTGTAACATAAGCTGATTTGTAATCAGTAATTAACAAATATTAAACTCAGAACCACTAATATATATACTCAGCAAACAAATACTTGTTAGCGGCGTGTCCTCTCTTAAAACACTGTAAGCGCGCACACAAGAACACTCCACCCACGTCAAGTGAACACTCCACCCACGTCAAGCGAACACCCCACCCACTTCAATGCTTGCTCTCCGGACAGTGCGTAATGAACGAGGGCGGGCCAGGGCTGGGTCTGGGCCAACCAGAGACGAGCCGAACTGGGGAGGGCCAGTAAATGAAAAAACGGCTAGAGACTGATCTCCACATGAAGACGGTGGAGGAGGATACTATGGTCCACAGTGTCGAAGGCTGCAGTGAGGTCAAGGAGGACAAGGATGGAGGGAGAACCAGTGTCAGCAGCCATGAGGACATCATTTGTTACTCTCAGCAGTGCAGTCTCAGTACTGTGAGCTGCTCTGAATCCAGACTGGAATTTCTCATACAGGGAGTGTTGTTGTAGGTGGTCCTGCAGCTGAGCAGCAACTGCTTTCTCCAGCACTTTGGACAGAAATGGGAGGTGGGAAATTGGGCGGTAATTAGAAAAAATGTCGGGATCCAAATTAGATTTTTTCAGAAGAGGCCTAATGATGGCAGTTTTTAGAGGCAATGGAACATGACCAGATTGTAGAGACTTGTTTATTATTTGTGTGATTGAATGGGCTTAATTGCAGAGTGATTGGATTTTATGAGAGACGAGGGGAAGGGATCCAGGGCGCAGGATGAAGGCTTCATTTTCTTGAGGATGGTCTCTACCTAGCCTGGCCCTCGCCTTCCTACACAGCTCCGCTCAATTCTCATTTCCCTTCACTGCACAGTCTGGGACTTTTCCCATTAACAACCATTTCTCCTGTAGATTTTTGTTCGGACCAATCAGAGAACAGAAGGGACGGAGTTTTGGACCCTAACCCACGCCCCCACCTGTCCCAGCGCGCAGAGCCCTAAAGGGCTCTGCCAGCGAGCAGCGGCATGTTCTCATTCAAAGCGATGCAGGACTGTTTTATATGTGACACAAATTTATTAATTTCCCCTTCTTAATCCCTTATCTGGAGTTTTCTTTTGTTTTTTTGGGCCAAAAGTCAAGTGATTGCTCCCTCCGCTGAAATGAACAAGGAAATGGCTGAGGTTGTCACGAGAATTAAACTTGGGTTTTACGTTGCTGACCGAGTCCCATCAGATTTTCTGGTCTTTTGGTGAGCTGGACCAGCGATCCATGGTTTTATTTTATTTTATTAAAATGTTTTATTAACATATAAACACAGAATTTGCGCAGCGAGAGAAAAGCTGCAGGAGGCGGAGCAGTTGTCAGTCAAGTTCACCAGAGCACGGGGGGTGGCTCTGAGGGGAGGGAGCAGAATGCTTTCCCTGTTCAAAATATCCAATGGTTTTGTTCCTCAGCAGAGGCCAACGCCTCCAGCAAGAATCGTTTCTCTATGGAAAAAGTCCAGACCCTTGTCTGAAGCGAAGTGAAGGACAGGGTCTGGTTTTAACCAGGCTAGTCTCTACCTCACTCTGAACGACTTCATCAAAGCTGCTCAGGGTCCCAGAAAGCAGACGGGTAGATGGTACACTAAGATCAGGGAGGTTGTGGAGCTGAGATCTGATAGTGTCAACTTTGTTTTTAAATGATGAGAGGAACAGGTTGCATTTTTGAACAGAGTCCTCATGAGTTTGTTTAATGGGATTAAGCAGATGAGTTATTGTGGAGAAGAGCTGTTTAGAGTTTCCAGGGCAGGTGTTGATGATGTTGGAATAATATTTGGAGCGTGCTTCTTTAAGCGAATAGGCGTACGCTTTCTGATGTTCTTTGTACGCTTGCTTATGCACAGAGAGACCAGATGATTTTACACGTCTCTCAATAGCACGGCCAGTTGCCTTCATCCTGCGCAGCTCATCAGTGTACCAAGGGGCTGAACGGGAGAAAGACACCAGTCTTGACTTCAAGGGAGCATGTAGGTCCAGAAGCTCCTGGAGAGATTGGTTGTAATAATCCACAGAGTCATCTGCAGATGAGTGATTGACAGCGGTCAGGGCGTGAAGATCAGCAGACAAAACATCAGGGGAAATGTTTTTATAGTCACGGAACTGGATAGGTCGTTTTGGGTTAGAAGCAGGCGAAGTTGAAGGCACTTCCAGGGAGATGACCCTGTGGTCTGAGACACCCAGGTCATATACAGACAAGTTATTGAGTACAGTGTCTGTAATCACCAAATCCAGAGTATGCCCCCTGTTGTGCGTAGGGGCGTCCACATGTTGGGTGAGGTTGAGAGATTCCAAAAGAGACTTAAAATCTGTAGCCAGAGGGGAAGAGGAATTGTCCATGTGGATATTTAGATCGCCAAGAAAAATAGTTTTTACAGGGGAGGTGCAGAAAAAAGTGAGGAGGTCATGCATTTCTGAGTTAAATGAAACATGCGGTTTGGGAGGTCTATAAATCAATATAACGTTCATCAGGAGTGGGGCTTTGAAGTTGAAGGCCAAACATTCAAAAGAAGAAAAATTATGAGAAGACAGATGTGACAATTTTAAATTACTGCGGTAGATTACAGCCAGACCACCACCGCGGCCAGTGCAGCGGGCTCTCTGCAGATAACTGTATCCAGAGGGACAAGCTTCATTCAGAGAACTGAACACGTCTGGTTGATGCCAAGTTTCTGTGAGGCACATGAGGTCCAAGTTTTTCTCCAGAATGTGATCATGAATTAGACATGATTTATTGGATAGTGATTGTACATTGAAAAGTTCTATTTTAATGCTAGTTGGTGTAGGAGCTTTTTGAACCGGTTTAAGCAGACTGAAATCCACTCCACGTTTTCCTTGCCACCTCGTGCGCTGCGGACTACAAGGGACTACAGACGCAGCGTTCTGATGACGTAGTTGAGGTGCGACACGTCTCCCGGACGGAATCAATTCAGAGCGAGAATAAACGGATTTCTTTCGAGAGCCTCTATGGATGTAACGAGGTCTACGCAGAAGTCCCAGTTGTTTGATGATGGAAACAGAAGGTGGAATGGAGCAGTTGTTAAGTCCAAGCAGCTGCGAAGCGGAGTAGGTCAACATCACACCAGCCAAACCGGGGGAAGCTAGCACAGAGCTAGCCGCTAACAGCAGACCCACGGCTCCGAGAGAAATAAACAAGAAGCAGTGAGATGTAACTTGAATGAGCATAACTTGAAGAGGAGCACAGGAGAAAGTCCAGAACGGTCCAGACGACACAGGAGGTTGACAGAAGCAGCAGGTAAGCAAAACAAAAACTGCAGCCACGTAGTTCTCCAAGCAAAGTTTGTGCAAGGTTTGTGCTGGAGTTTGACAGGAGGCAGACAGCCCAATATTCCGGTTAGGAATTACTAGCCAAGCTGTCCGTAAAGTCCTTGATTAAAAAACCCACTGAACAAAATAAGTCCAGATAAATGTCCAAAAATTAAAAAATATCAACAGTAAAACAACTTTTCAGCGTGGAAAAGCGGCGAACATCACAACATCACGCCAGCGACCTCTCCCAGGTGATAAAACCTGCACCCAGAGGGCTTCAGCCTGCCTGCGCCTTTGGTCCAGCTTGGTTTGGATTCGCTCCAAAGTCTGACCAAAAAGTCCATCCGCTTCTATCGAGTGGTGGAGAAAAGGCACCTTTTGTCCCTCCGGTTAATCCGTCAACGTCATCCACAGGTGGCGGAGCGCAATGACCACTTCCGCCATACCTCTGCCTTGAGCCACAGCAGCTGTCCCCATCATATGGAGAATGAAGTCTGTAGCTCTACGGGCTTTGTCCAGTAATTTGGTAGCAGCTTGCTTATCTGAGGTTTCCTGCAGTTGGAGTTTTTCTGCGAGGTAAGCCTACATCATCGCTGATGCGTTCATGGTGCGCGCCACGAGTCCTTGAGCTCTGTAGCACTTCTCGAGAAGCGACGCCGAGGCTCTGCAAGCTTTGCTGGGGAGAGTCGGCTTTGTTCCTGATGATCTGGGAGCTAGGTGGGACGCTAGCGTGTCCTCAATCTGAGGTGCATTAGCTATTTCCACCTGATCCATGCCCTCCACGTCGAGGAATTGTGAGAGAGGGAGGAGCATGGGCGCTCGCGGCTGAGGCCAGTGCGGGTCAATTCCGTGAGGAAGTCTGGGAACACGGGCATCCTTTGCCTTGTTCTAGCCCACATATGTCAAAGTGCCGGCCCGCGGGCCAGATCCGGCCCGTGAAACAATTATTTATGGCCCTTTGGATGATATTTAATAACTATTAGATCCGGCCCGCAAGCCACAGCTGCCCGCTGGTGTTTTGTACACGGCACGGAGTCGAACAAACTATGGAATGGATTTTCGGAACGGAGTCGTGTCTCATGAACCCAGAGTAATGAGACCCGCCTCAAATTCAGGAAATCCATTCCATAGTTTGCAGCCAGCAGCTCCAACGTGCAGACTCGGTGAGTAACATTTTAGCTAACAGTTAGCCAACTGTTCATCGTAACATGTCCGCTGTGTGGATGTATTTTACACTAAATACCATAAGACAGCAACGTGCAAGGTCTGCAGAGCCACAGCGCCACTTTAAACCGCGCTCCAGTTAGTTGAGCGAGACGACACTCTCGCTGAACCGAGCAGCAGGACCCAGCCGCGCGTCCCGGTCTCGGATCATTCAGCCTGTCCCTCATTCGAGCTCATGTCTTCAGCTGTGTTTTTTTTCTTGCTCAACCGCGTCTACACCGACCTGATAATCTCGTAGGAGGGACAATACTCCCAGACTGAACAATAAAAACACACAGCTGAAGCAGAGAAGTTGCTGAACTTCATCATAATTAATGACCAACAGCTATCAGCTGTAGAAAATGAAGGATTTCACAGCTTCATACTTGCAGCCAACAGTAAACAATCATAAAAAAGTACAGTATATTAATAAAAAGTCACAAGACAGCTGTATGCCTAATCATTCAACCTTTATTTAGGCAGGTAGCTCGTGAAGTCACTTCAGCTTGCACAAGTGGCTTCATTATTCATCAGCAGTCAGAGCAGAGATCAACTTTCAGCTACATTTGCACCCCTCCTCTAAAATGGCTAAACGTAAGGTGGACACAGAGAACAGGGGTTTCAAGCCAGGTGGGAGGCAGACTACATGTTCATGGAGGTAATCAATCCTGAGGACTTCCTCAGCTCAGAGCCTAACCCCAAACATTGATGAACTTGTACAAAAGATGAGGCACCTCCAAGTATCAGCCTCAGATAAGTGAGCATCACAGAGCAGTAACACATTTTCAGTTTTTAATTCAGTTAAATTTTTACATTTGTTTCTACAAGACGTGATTTTTCTTTGAAGGAAGTATTGTTTTGGCTGTGTGCCATAGATTTTTGTATTTTATTTTATTGTATTTTATTTATTTATATTTACTTTTCAGTTGAATGGACTCGGGGACAGAGCCATGAGAAAGAATACAACTGATTTGATTTATTTTCTTATTTTCCTATTTGAAAGTGGTGATCAGAAGGATCATAGAGCTGCACAATAATGCATTTTCAGTTTATAATGCATGCACTTTTATTCATGCATTTATCTTGATATTAAGAAACATATATATATATTTTTTTAAACAATTTAATTTTTTGCTGTTTGCCTGTTAAAAAATGTTTTCACTTGAAATTACTGACAGATCCATAAGAAAATATTGTTTTATTAATTTAATCCTTAAATAATAGACAGTCTGTTAGGTCTTGGTTCAACAGGCTATGTGAAATCATTTCAATATGAACATTGAACCAGTCCGGCCCTTGGCTTGTAGCAATTTTTTTTTTTTGGCCCTTGGTGTATTTGACTCTGACACCCCTGTTCTAGCCTGTTGTTTTGAATAAAAATAGTTCCCCGCCAACCTCGTGACCTGTTGGCGAGGTGGGGGTTCCGGCCAGGGGATGTTCAACGCGTCCGCTGCTCTGTGGCACAGGTCGAACAGGGCCGGGATGGAGAAGTCCGTTTCAGGGAGCGCAGGTATCGGGGTCCTGGGGAGGTCCTCTCCCGGATCCTCGAGGTTGGGCTCGCCGTCCTGCTAGTCTTTTTCGGAAGTCTTGTCTTTTGCTTTCCTTTCTCCGGAAGCATGTCCGAGATAAGGCGAGCGAGTCCTTCCAAGATCCTTTAAAAAAAAAAAGTAATGTCTCCTTTGTCGCGTCGCTTTCGCTGGCTAGCCTGCTACAAATTTAGCAGAGGTAGTGATGTGACGCAGTTTAGCTCCGTTGAGCGAAGCAGTCTGCGGAAAGAGTAGAAGTAAAAACTTCGGGGTTAGATCAAATTTGCTGGACTAGCTTTCGCTAGCCCGGCAGTACACAGGAATAATTCTCTGTACACCCTGTGTAAGGAGCAAGCTCACCTCTGGTCGAGCGATGAAGCACAGAGAAGTCCTGCGAAGAGAGTTCAGGTTTAAGCGGGGTGAAGGGCAATAAGAGGAAGTAGGATGGGCATCAGCGCCTTAAGTACCCAGGGGGCGGGGTCTCTGGCGTTATGCTGACGCCCCTGCCGTGAAGGCGTGATTGTATTCCTTCAGGTAATCGCGCGGAGCGCAATTTCCCATAGCATTTATGTTGCACCGAGTGACTGACTGATAAGGGAACTTTAATTTTAACTTCATGAGCTTTATTGTTATTCAGAATTGCACAGTACACAATGCAAAATTGAATGTAATTTTGTTTCATTTCCCCACATCAGTGTAGGAGTACATAATTTACATGAATTTTATAGACTTTGGTGTTCAGAGCAGAAGATGCAACTCTGAAGCGGGTACAACAAGGAATGTGCAAATAGCGAATGTTCCTATACAGCTAGACATATGATACATTTATACATGCATGTACAGATATTTACATACAGTATGCACACAAACAAACATACACAGCATTCGTGCATGAGTGAATTTCCATACAGTACTGCTTAGTTTGCATTTACTGAGGTATGTCTGTCTGTGTGTGTATATTCTATTGTGGTCACTTCATTTGTGACCCGAGTTCAGCAGTCTTGTAGCTCGTGGGATGAATATATGTTGCCAGATATGTTCTTTCATGCCTTTAGTGTTTTTCCTCACAAATGTCTTTCCTTAAAGCTGCTATATGTAACTTTTCTAAAAATATATTTTTAACATATTTCTTCACTCTGTCACTATCTCCTGACAAACTGATGTTAGACAAGTAATCTCTGAAAAAAACTATAGTCCCCTTGCTTCTCCAGGTGGTACTAAAAGCATTTCTAAAAACCCACAGTGACCCGCCGTTATCCAGCCAATAAAAACAGAGTTTTTAACCAGCCAATAAAAACAGGGCTTCTCACGCCCCTAACCCACGCCTCTGCCTGTCCCAGCCCCAGCGCGCAACCACGCACATTCTCGTTCAAAGGATTGCAAAGCGATGCAGAACTGTTTTGTATGTGACACAAATGTATTAAATTCCCCTTCTTCATCCCTGATCTGGACTTTTCTTTAGTTTTTTTTTGCCAAAAGTCAAGTGATCACTTCCTCCTCCATTGACTCCATGACTGAAATGATGAGAAAATGAATGAATTTGTCACGAGCGAATTAAACTCTAGTTCAACGTTGCTGCACGAGGCTCTGCAGATTTCCTGGTGTTCTAGTGTGCTGGACCAGCGCTCCATGTTTTTATTTTATTTTTTAGAACGTTTTATTAACATATAAACACAGAACATTGCAGTGACTGCGACAGGACATGCAGTGGAGGCGGAGCTATGGAGGCTGAGCTGCAGTTCAGCCGAGAGCAAGGGGGAGGGACCAGAAACGTGTCTCTGTTCAAAATTTTTCTAAGTTCCAGCGTGTTCCAAAAACTACATATAGCACCTTTAAGATTGCAAGAAAAGATCTGCGAAGATGATCAGAACTACTGAGTTAGTAAAACTGAAAGAAACATTCCCCAATGAAACATTTTTTTATCTTATTGTGACACAGAAAAAAATAAACTACTTTAATTTAAAATAAATAAGCTATCATTCATTTTTATATTACTGTAGCCTTTTATTTATTTATTTTTGTGGCTGTACCCAATTGTATTTTGTAGCTAAACCATTACTGTACCTCCTTACAATGTAAACCCCAAATTAATTTAAAATTTAATTAATTTCTTTTTAACCAAGCATACTCTGCCTCCTCATGATTCTATCTTCGACTCTTAGTTGATACTGTTATTGATTTTACTTGTTTTATTACTTGTTTTATTGACATTTAATTCTGTTGCACTTTGTAGCACTTTGAGATTTTCATTAATGAAAAGTGCGTTATAAATTGAATTCATTATTATTATTATTATTATTAATAAACACTACCATTTCTAATGTTTTCCCCATTATAAGATTACAGTACATTTGATAGTTCATGTATGTGGTAGCTTTTCTACCTTGACTGTTGAGTCATGAGAACATGGCACCCTTCTAGATACTCAAAGCCCTTTACTGTACACTACAATCTGTGCCCTCATTTACCAATTCATCCATCCATCCATCCATCCATCCATTATCTTTTACCCGCTTCTTCCATTTTGGGTCACGGGGGTCGCCGGTGCCCATGTCCAGCAATCACTGTGCGAGGGGTGGGGTACACCCTGGACGGGTCGCAAGTCCATCACAGGGACACATAAACAACCATTCACTCTCTTACTCACACCTAGGGGAAATTTAGAGTTACCAATAAGCCTAACATGCATGTTTTTAGGCTGTGGAGGAAACCGGAGTACCTAGAGGAAACCCACGCATGCACGGAGAGAACATACAAACAGAGGCCCCCGGACCGGGATTTGAGCCAGGGACCTGCTCACTGAGAGGCAGCAGCCCTACAAGTTGTGCCACCATGCTGCCTCCCATTCATACAGCACTCTACTACATCTATATAAAGAATAATCAGTGCTTTATCACATTCATACACCAATGGGACACACATCGGAGGCAATGAGGGGTTTAGTGTCTTGCCCAGGGACACTTTGGCATGTGATTGCTGGTGGAATCCAACCCCCAACTCTTGCATTAGAGGCTGACTGCTCTAACCACTCAGCCACAGTCGCCCCCCACAGAAACCAACCTTTAAGAAGCAGATGATTTTAGAGGTTGAATATATGCTACAAGCTGCCATGGGTACCAGGAAAATCAGTTCAATTATTGGGGGATGAAGATGTCTGTCACAATATTTTGATAATGTGCCTAATTTCTCCATTTTGTCATATCTACACAAATGCAATGAGACAGTAAATTCAATCTACTTGTCAGAGAGGACCATTTTACTGATAGCTTTTTGTCATTGTGGAAACGTCTTATCTTGAGCTGACAAAAAAAGGTCAAGACAGTCTTTCTGGATTATACAAGTAGGGGGTGGTGAAAAAATTGATTTATTTGGCAACAAGGTTAAAGATATGCTCTTTGTTCAGTGGGTATTCAGTTGTCTCTGAGGAATATTCAAAACAAAGATGGGGTAAAATGCTAAATAAATATGTCTATTGAGAGTAAAATGCATTTATTTAGTGTTTTTTAAAGCAGGATAACATATACTGTAGTTTGTGTTTAAAAAATAAACACTTTCACTCTTTTGACAATAGATGCATGTAGACTGACTTTAAAAAATACCTCCATCTACTCACAGTACCGTAATATAAATGTGACTTGCAGCAATGCAGGTGGTTAAGTGACAATACAGCAGTTATCATAAATGTCAAGTGTAAATATAAAAAAGTAAATATACGATAGTGTCAAGAACAATCATGTCTGTCATAGCTCACCGGTTGTTTAAGAGTGAATTATAGCAGAGTGATAAGATGAATCAAGACTGGCAGAATTCCTCACACAGCAGGCTTCAGCGTTTTTCTGTTCCATCAGCAAACACGTCAACTCTCCTCTGCACTTATCAGAGCACCTTAGAAATGAATTAGAAGTGTGTTTGTAGAAGTTAGCTTTTAATAAATTGACAGAAGACAATTCTATAATTTCTACACCAAACTGTCACTTCTATAAGAAAGGTCAAAAATATTATCTTGCAGTATTGGGTAACGAGACCAAAAATTAAAAAAATAAACAGTGGGCAGCCATAGCAGCTGCACAGTGGCTGTTTCAGCTAGATCTCAGCAATAATTATTAATTTTAATCATCTTTACCCTGCGTAAAATTAGTTCATAAGAACTTGCTGAACATTAGCTAAATATGATATTTCTCACAAGCCTGGAATCACTTCTGTCTCATTACCATAGCAGATTGATATAATCACATCCTCTTCGTAATATTCAGTTTACTGCTGCATATAAGCCCACGTCATGGAGTAATGTAATGAGAGTTCTTGGGATTCACTTAGCTGAAACAATAACTCAATTTTGTAACTTAATAATGTGTCTATGCTCACGCACAATGGGGTCTCATAACAGTCTTTTCTTTTTCGGCATTAAAAGCACACAGTTTCCAAAAGCATAATGAAGGCATTATTGAATTTGTTGGTTTAATGGCTCAATATAACAGTGATTTAGAGCATTTTTTCGAATTCCTATGTGGCAAACATAGTATTTGCTAAAGCACATCTTGCATTGGCATAATTTAACACCAGATTTATTTAGCCAAAGATCATTTATTGACATTTATTTGTTTCTTTATTAAGTTAAAATGTAATAATTGTTCTAATTGCGGCAAACGTCAGTCAACACTAATGAATAATGGTCTCATGTGACATGAAACTGTGACTGTCTCCTCCTTTGGGTGACATTTACCAAATGCCATATATCCACTTTGCTTTTTCAGTAGACGTATGGAATGGAAATGTAATTACCATGTCCCTGTACAACAGTTAGGCAAATATCATTCAACAGGAACATTTTTTTTTTCATTTTTCAAGTTCTTCTGCTGTTATTGTGAATCTGACCATAATCTGAATGTTAATTTTAAAAAAATGCTTGTATCTAGTGTTTGCTGGTTTAGACAGATTTTTGCTTTGTTTTGCTGTGTAGATGCTCAGTTTATTTAGTTATTTACTGTACAATATTTACACTGTTTACAATATTAGATTTTTTTTATTGTTTATCTAGGAGTCTTCAGAATGCCTCTCAATGGTAGTTTTTAATACCTTGCCAGAGTCGTAGAAGATTGCAGTGGTGTAAATTTTGAACAAATAAAAAAATGGTGACAATTGTTTTCTTCAACTAGTTAGTGGTTTTGTGCATCTCCAATCCAGCTTGATATTGTCTTCAACCCATCTAAAGAGAATTAGTTTGTCACTGGCAGGAAACATGCCCAGGTCTAAAAAACACAATTAATAATTATTAAAATACTGGTTTGAATCTACCTAGGTTCATTTTTAAAAGTGGACTTCAGCAGATAATATTGTAATGGGGTGGCTGCCAAGGTGTGCTGGCATGGGTTTAGCTGTGAGTGAAGGTGATAAATAATGTGTATGGCCTAGAATACACTTTTTCATGCCTTGGACACAGAAATAAGCTGATTTTTTTTTTTTTTTTTAACAGGTCATTCAAAATGTGATTGCATGCCTTCCTGGTCACTTGGGTCACAAAATACTTAAAATTCATGCCATGGAAGTTTTACATGTTTCCTAAAAAAACTGAGTCAATTGGGTCATTGACTACTCTCTTACAGTAACAACATATTAGCCGTGTTTCCATCAAGGTTTCTAGATGCGCATTTTGAAGCATCGCATCAGAAAAGCTGAATGGAAACAGCAAAATTCGAGTTAACTTCCTCTAATTCGCTCAAAAGTTGATACGCTCGCTTGAGGTGGTTTTTGGGGGTTTCGAAAGAGAGCTGATGCGCAAAACGACAGATGGAAACAGATTTGCCGACTCATTTCTGCCGTAGCGAACATTCACGTCATGTGACTGATCAGCTGTTTCCGCTCCGGACAACATGTAACATCGCTAAAACTAGTTGGCATGACAGAATAAATACAACTTGCCCGATAGCAACACGTACCTGAAATATTCTCTCCATTTT
Source organism: Garcialebias charrua (assembly GCA_038048925.1). Lineage (NCBI taxonomy): Eukaryota > Metazoa > Chordata > Actinopteri > Cyprinodontiformes > Rivulidae > Garcialebias > Garcialebias charrua. The sequence continues at coordinate 33,756 of JBBPBX010000582.1, forward strand.
GACGAGATGTGTGGTCGGGTTCTGTTTTCAACCGCTACTTCCTGTTTACTGTAGACACGCGTAACGCTGACGTCTGACGTAATGACGCTGACGTCTGACGTAATGCCGCTTTGCGTGGCATGGTAGATGCGCTTCAAGCCAGTTGATGGAAACACTTCTGCTTCGCATTAATTTTTATTTACATATTTGCACATTTTTGAAAATTCACTCAAAATTCGTATTGAAAATAGATGGAAAAACGGTTAATGAGATCCTACATTTTATTAATTGCTAGTGAGAATTATTTTAGCAGTCAGTTGGTTAGTTGGGCTTTTTTATCAACTAGTTACATAGGTAATTGTTTGTTCTTTTTGTTTGTTTGTTTGTTTGTTTGTTTGTTTAGTAAGTTATTTAGCTTACAACACCTGGAAAGATACAATGATGATCAGGTGAGAGTGGGAAGGGCAGGACGTGGACTACATGAGGGGACAAACAAAGGGAAAGTACAAGTGAAACCAAATCACAAAAATCTAAATCAATAACAAAAGACACAGATCATGACAGTGTTCCCCACTTAAGGATCAGCCCCTGACATCCATCCATTATCTTTTACTCGCTTCTTCCATTTTGGGTCACGGGGGTCGCCGGTGCCCATGTACAGCAATCACTGTGCAAGGGGCGGCGTACACACTGGACAGGTCGCAAGTCCATCACAGGGTCACATAGAGACAAACGAGACAAACAACTCTCTCACTCACAGAGTTACCAGTCAGCCTAACATGTATGTTTTTGGTCTGTGGGAGAAAACCGGAGTACCCGTAGAAAACCCACGCATGCAAGGAAAGAACATTCCAACTCCACCCAGAAAGGCCCCCGGGTGGGATTTGAACTGGGGACCTGCTTGCTGAGAGGCAACAGCTCTACCACCATGCTGCCCGCCCCTGACATTCCAAAACAAAAAACTACCTAACTTGGGTGGGTGGAGGTGGAAACCTAATAGAGGGCAAAATCAAAACAAAATACTAAAAACAAAAAACTGACATGGATTAATCTTGGGAAAACAAAAAAATACAGTCTAACACAAAAGTCTAGATAGAAGGCTCTGAGACGTCCACACAGGATGTGAGTTTGAGAGGATTGCACTGAATCTGTTCAGCACATGGCAAGAGTTTGAGCATATGGACAACCCAGAGACCACCTGTATCAGAGCAATGGAAACCTCTTGCTAGACCCTCTCTGTGCCTAAGGAGGAAGAGGTGGTGACCCCACCCCCCTCTGGCTCTGGCGACACTGGAGGCTCCAGTGTAGGCTGCTGGGGGGACTCAAGTGGATCAGGCACAGAAGGTGATGTTGCTGACTGCTTAAGGTGTCGAGGCGTGGATGGCTCTAAGAGTTAAGGCTTGGTGGGCTTGCAGAGCTGAGGCTCAAAAGGCTCAAGGAGCGGCGGCTGAGAGGAGAGCAGCTGCTTCAGTGGTTGAGGTTAGAGCAGCTACGTTGGCAGCTGAGTCATGAACTCTGGAGGACAAGCCTCTTCTCTGGCTTGGTGAACTATGGAGGTCCAGCATCTTCTGGCCATTTGGTGAACTCAGGAGAACTCAGGCTGATCCCCTGGCATTTCCAGAGCAGTCAGAAGAGGTTGACCCTGAAGGAGCAGCATCTGGAACACCTCTTCCACCTGGTCACAAGCAAAGATCTTGCTCTTGCATCTTGCTCTTAAGATGGCGGGAGGCTTGCAGAGCAATCTTGTATCCCAGAGCTTGCATCATTATCACAGTGATTTCTAGGTGAGTCAAGAATGGTGGAGATGCTGCACCACTCACAGAAGGGCTGAAAGACACCAAAGGTTATCAAAAACCTAGAAGAGGTTGGAGATCAGGAGGCTGCCGGAGAAACTCAGTTGATAAGGGAGATTTAAGTGCTTGACAGGCGTCCTGGCATGGCAATCCCCACTTCTTTATCTTTTTCTCTCAAAGCAGTCTTCTCTGCATCTTGGATTCCAACTCCAACATAGGGTCAGTGCATTCTATCATGCTTGCCTGAATGATGGAACCCAAATGCAAAACCAAAACTCTAAAGACTCAACACTGGGGAAGCTGAAACACAAGCTAAACAAAATCATGGAAAACCAAATAAATAACACACGACACAAATCATGAAAGATGGATGGCCAGATGGATGCTTGTTTGCCTAATTAACTTCTAGTTGGGTAGTTGGTTGGATTTTTACGACATACAACAAAAAAATCATGTTTTCTTGTTTTTAAAAGTTATAATATTTACCAAAGAACGAGATCTCAGTCATCCGGGAGGGACTCAAAGAAGAGCCGCTGCTTCTCCACGTCAAGAGGAGCCAGTTGAGGTGGCTCGGGCATCTGGTTAGGATGCCTCCTAGATGCGTCCCTGGTGAGGTGTTCCGGGCATGTCCCACCGGGAGGAGACCCAGAGGAAGACCCAGGACACGCTGGAGGAACTATGTTTCTTGGCTGGCCTGGGAACGCCTTAGGATTCCCCTGGAGGAGCTGCTCCAAGTGGCTGGGGAGAGAAAAATCTGGGCCTCCTTACTTAGGCTGCTACCTTCATGACTGGAACCTGGACAAGTGAAAGAAAGTGGATGGATGAATAGATAATATTTACCTTTAAATTCAAAGCTTTGTAAAACGGAAGGCATTTTCTAATAAATTGGGCTCATTTACATTAACTCTACAGTACTTGTCATTTTCCAAAAGACTGTCCGTTTAGTGACAACATTAAACCTAACATTGATCATTGCCCTTGAACAGAAAGTCCCTTGGATCAAACAACATCTCGGTTCTCTGGGCTCCTCTTCTCAGCCGAACCTCAGAAACCTTGGTGTTGTGTTCGACCAGTCAATGTCTTTGGACTAACATTCAAAGCTTCTGGTAAAAAACTGTTTTTTTTTAATCTGAGAAACATTTCTAAACTGAGGGCAATGTTATCCAAATCTGACCTGGAGATGATTATTCATGTTTTTATCTCTTCTCGTTTAGATTATTGTAATTCCCTTTTTACTTGTTTTAACAAATCTGCTGTTGCTCGTCTCCAGCTGGTCCAGAACGCTGCTGCGAGGCTTTTAACAGGAACTAATAGAAGGTCTCGCATCACACCAGTTTTATCTGCTCTTCATTGGCTCCCTGTTGAATTTATAATTAATTTTAACATTTTGGTCTTAACTTTTAGAGCTTTAAATGGACAGCACCCCCAGTATATCACTGAAATGTTGATCCCTTATTCTCCAGCCCGCACCCTTCGGTCTTCAGCACTGAACCTTTTAAAGGTCCCTAAGACCCAGTTTAAAACTCGGGGTGACCTTTCCATTCAGGCCATAGCCCCCCGGCTGTGGAATGCCCTGCCCTTGTCATTTCGTGTGACCGTCTCTGTTGATTCCTTTAAAACGCAGCTTAAAACTCTTTTATTCAGACAAGCTTTTAGTTAAATGTTTTATTTAGTGTTTTTATCAGCTGTTTTTACTGTTTTTATTAATCAGCTGTTGTTATTATTATTTTTGTTTTGACAGCACTTTGTGATTGTATCTATGATAAGTGCTATATAAATAAAGTTTACTTACTTACTTACAAAATAAATTAAAAAATTCACTGTGAAGTAACAAGTTTCATTTTAAATTAGTGCTGCCTTTATTGTGATTTTTAAAATGATTTATAACCTAATTTATATGACAAAAACAGTTGCATTTTAGGTAAGCACATCAACACTCCAAAGGCTCAGCTGATGTGCTGTACTTTACTGCCCGATGGCCTAATACATTTTTATTTTGCTCCAACCCCTATCCAACCAAATAATGTGTGGTTAAATGAAGTAATCATTTTTACTCGAGACATCACTCAGAGGAAGATAGCAGGTGGGTATATCATTTCCCACCATATGGTCATGGCTGTCAAGAGCTGCCCAATCAGAAGGCTACAATTTGCCACAGTGCTCACTGTTGTGATTAAATAGTTCCAAGGACGGCTCCGGCACACAGGACGTCTCTTTGACCAGACAGATACTCATCTCCTGCTACAGATTGAAAGTGTATGTGGTGCAGCTATGTGGTTGTCTCTTCGTTCCCATGTCCCATGTGTACCATACTGTTATTTTTTGACTTATGAATAAAGTGCATTTTAACTTGACTCAACTTTGAAAATCATAAAAAGTAAAGAAAGATGGGGAAAAATATAAATATAAATCAATAATGGTTAATCATAGACTATGTTGCAGACTATCATACACTTTTTTCTCGGATCTTTGATGTTGTAAAAATAATTGTATGATCATTTCCCTTTGCGTATTTTTGTTTTATTATAATCTTCTGGGTACTGCATCTTATCAGTTTTGTATTCTGCAATAACTATGCTGTCAAGTTATAGAGCAATAAATAATATTTAAAGTAGATTAGTTGAAACGTAGTCCTCTTACTTATTTTTCATGTCTTGCTTTGTGCCATAAAGGTGCACAAGGACCCACCAGTTACAATATAATATGTTTGAACTTCATTTGACTGTACCACAATTAAAAGAATACAGATTTGTCAAAAACAGTGACATTGAAAAAGCTCTTTGAAAATAAAACATAAATCTTTTGGATATTTATCTCTATGTCCTTGTAGCTTGAAAACAAATTTGGTGGGTCTTTGTAATGTTTGTCTTTTCAGTTGATTCTATGAGCAGCATTTCAATCATATTTAAGTTTTATGCTGTTTAATCAATGTCACGACATTTGATGGGGACCTTTTCATGTTGTAAAATTTCTCAACTTTATGTGCATTATTATAGTTTATAATATACCAGAAAACTGAAAGTATTCTGCAATGCATGTTGAGTTTTGGTCTATAATTCAAATGATAACTTTGATTTAACTCTCACATGTATTTTCACTTTATTATACAATTTTAAATTGTTTATCTTTTAAACATTATTTAAACCTTTAAAATTGACGTCTATGTCTTGACATGCAAAGTAAAAAAAATGTGTTTCTATAATTTGTTTGGAAAAAGTTTTTTTTATCCATCATATATGTTTTCTACGACAGAACAAATGATTTATCATTCATTATCATTTAACTATCATATTACAGGTAAAAACATGAGAGTCCACATCTCTGGTTTCTGTAATATATATTTACAAAAATTTGATTTACTGAGTTCACAAACACAAAAGCTTCATCTTAAATTAGCAGAACTGCAGACAGTTTACATCAATCAACTGCACTTAAAGATAAAATGTTTTGCATATTTATTGAACAACATTAGAAATTGTGAAGTAGGTTTACAAATGTAAACAAATAGCTTGATCCATTTTTTTCCTCAAAGTTTCTGTCACCTACACTGGGGCATGTCAGGTTAGGGATTAAAGAATATTTTTGAAAAGTATATCATATGGTCAGATTCTATTCACTATTTTCTGGGAAATTCGGGGCGTGCATTGTTGAGGTAGTAAAATGAATTGGAAAAAGTAATTCAGATTTAACCTATTGAGCCCTTTCTCTACAACTGTTTTTTGAGAATACATTGTGGTTCATGTAGGCATACAATTGTATTTTAGGCTCCACTGAATTGAAATGGAGGTTTTGCTCTTCTTTAACCTGCTACAGAGATGACTCATGGCATTTGGGTCTTATCTATGTTTTTTTTAAACTCACTTACATGTTCAGCTTGGGTTACTGTGAGTTTTAGCAACTTCGATTTTCTGGAACCAAAATGAATGTCTCATATCAGGCTTTATCATCTGCAATTTCAGTGAATTACACCCAGGCTTTTTAAAACCTGCTTTCTGCAGATTTCTGTAGTTTTGACCACAACTTTACACAAATTCAACATAAGCAAGATTAAATCAGTCATGTGTACCAGAGTCTTTCAAACTTCATGAAGTTGTATTATTAATGCCCCTCCCTATCTCAACTACAGTGACCATACTGGAGACAATAATAGTGTACTTGAAAGTGGCATTTCAATAAAATGTAATATTTGCTAGTTTTGGTTAGGGATGCACCTATCCACATTTTTCACTTCCGATCCGATTCCAATACTTAAAAACTGGGTATCGGCCGATACCGATACTTTTCCGATCCGATACTGTTCAGGTGTTTGAATCTGTATAATGAAATTTTTGTACTGTGACTATTCATTTTAACATTGTGTGAGATACACCCAATGAAGACACTCTTGAGCCTTACAACAGGAAACTCACAAACTTTAACAACACACAAGAGGCAGGTCTATACCACACACATGTCTTCCTCACTGATGGTGCAGCTGAAAAACTAAAAAAGCGCTAAGCATGATGGGAAAGACAACACAGCCCACTCCCTGTAACCACTAAAAGAGTGGATTTTGTTGTCTTTCCCATAATGCTTAGCATTTTTTTGTTTTTCAGCTGCACCATCAGTGAGAAGGACATGTGTGTGGTGTAGACCTGCCTCTTGTGTGCTGTTAAACTTAGTGAGTTTCCTGTTGTAAGGCTCAAGAGTGTCTTCATTGGATTTAACTCACACAATGTTAATACGGCAGTCACAGAATGTGTTAGAACACAAGTGCTCATTGAAGCTGGATCGGAAATATCGGCAGGTTGGATCCGATATCCGATACTTAAATTATGCTGGTATTGGATACCGATACCGATACTGGATCGGATCTGCCCCATCCCTAGTTTTGGTGGGGACAAATAAACCAAAACCATAATTTAAGATGACTATATTTACCCTAATTGGGTTCTTACATTGACATATGGAAGTGTAAGTGAAAGTATATAAAAGTGGAAAAAAGTGAAGGACCATGCATGAATGACACTGTATGTACAGTACTTTGTTTCATGACTTTACAGAGAAATCAATTGTTGTTAAGCTTTACAAGCTATTCTTTTTTCAAAGTTTTAGCTTCCACGACACATAAACAGAGAGCCAGCAAATAGTGGATAAAAAACTAATTTTACAACTAGTCTCTATTTCCCAGGAGTTCGAAGAGACCAAAAGAATGTTGATTTAAAGGAAAAATGTTGGTCTCTCATATGCAGACAGATGGAAACAAACTGCTTTTCTAACAGATTCGCCATGTCAATTAAATTGTGATTCATTAGAGAAGTTTTATACAAACAACTAAAGAAGCTACTTCTCAGAGACAGGCAGACAAACGATTTGTTGCTTAGATCAAATAAGAAAAACAAGCAGTCATAGATAAAATAACGGATGTATTTCAAAAACCTTTCAGCATAAGAAAATACATCCTTGTACCGGTAAATGTCCTGATGCATGCTCAATAATCCAGGTAGATAAATCTTAAAAGGTTGAATCAGTTCCTCTTGATAGATTCTTCTTTGTTGAAACGTTTCATCTTTTATCCAGAAGACTTCTTCAGTCTGAAGACCTACAACAGCCAAGGAACATCTTCTCATAGTGGATTAGTCAGTTTGCTGGTGGCATCCAAAACTTGCTGTTCACTTGCAAAAGGAGGACCAGCAGCCTAACGACTGATCGTTAGTGCCCTGATGGCCACTTGCTATTCAGTGATACTAGCAATAACAGCATTGTAAGGGGAGGACAGTAAAACATGGAGGCCTCCACCATGTTAAATTATGGGACACATTATCTTCACAAAGATGACTTCATTTACTGTTCTCTCAAACCATTGTTCCACTCTATCAAGGATGTGAACATCTTCATCCCTGAAAGAGTGACCACTGGCGTGGAGATGAGTGTAGACCGGAGGGTCCTGGCCTGATGATGCTGTTCTTCTGTGCTGGTCCATCCTTTTTGCCAGTGGCTGTTTAGTTTCCCCGATGTAAGACTGATCACAGCTCTCTTGATACTGAACAGCATTCACAATTGTAGTGGACATGACCGTGTCCACTTTGATACACCTGTGTACTTTTGAACTGTTCCAGAGATGACCTTTACTGACCTCTCAGTAAAGCAAGACATTTACTACAAATTAGTCACATAGTCACCAAAAGAGACTATTTCTATCTTTGATTTTATTCTAATGTAATCAAAAGAATAACTTTTGTCATTTTCATGATATATGTTATATGCTGTTATTCTTTTAATATGTAGTATTACTGTGTTGCTAGACCAAATGAAAGTGTCTACTCAAAATATCTATGACAAAGTTGAATGAGGTGTCAGATTGACTTGCTCAGGAGTTGTTTTTGTTGAGTTCAGCTGAAACTCTCGGTAGCGTCGAGATGTCTCCTCTCTTTCAGACACTTTTCCAAAACATTCCTCTTTGTTATCTAAGCAGACTTGCTGTCAACCTTGAGTTTCCACTTCACGTTTTCACACTCCTCTTGGCCCACGGACCAATGAGGAAAGTGTGTTCTAATCTCAACATTTTTGAGTAAAAGCGTTTGTTTGCATGAACGCTTAGAGTTTCTGGGAACTTCAAGACATGGAGACGTCCCAAAGAGCTGAATGAATGCCTGTCACCCGCCAAGGACAGTCATTCAGCTAAGGACTAAATAACATGCTGTTATGAGTCCACTTCGAACGAGCGTAAGCTCAAAACTTTGTTTATTCCTTCCTGGAATAAGTTTATCTTGAAGTCAGAGGCCAGGAGCTGACGCATTTTCTGATGACCAAGCGGAACCCAGGAGACGTTGAAAACGTAAACGAATAACCAGTTCGGACAACTGGGCCTGAAGGACTGTGCATCTTACAGGCTGGTGTCATCTCTTTATCAGACTCGTCGTCGAAAGGTAAAGAGCTGTTTACAAACGTACCTGGATTTTAGCAGAAATCTGATGAGAAGTGTCACTTTGGTAACATGCTCAAGATAATTTCCTTTAACCCATCTCTCCATCTTTCCTCCTATCGTTTTCCCTCAATTCTAAGCTGGAAACTATTTTAAGCTAATGTAGTGATACACCTCGTCTTTGATATTTTAGGGTTCACACCTCTCTGAAACTCTCAGTGTTACACCTTCTTGAGGCCCTCAAGGAGACGATTGGACACTTATATTGGTTAACAATTATTATGAATTAATGGACACTAATTAATCAGATTGAACTTTCTCTTTAATGTGTGTTAATTCAGAATTGATCTACAGTATATTTTTGTCATTTTTAATGATGATCTGTTACTTGCATGACTGTGACCTTCTGCTGGTTTTATTTCTGCAAGAGCAAGCAGACTCTGTCGCTAAGGCAGAAGTCAGGGTAAGAGCTGTTCTCTTCCTTCTCTTGTTTTGTCTTCAAGCTAGACTCAACAGGACAGTCCACCTGGTCGTTTATGTAAACAGTTTTCCTGTTGTCCGTCAAGAGTCTTTCTGCCTATGGAATTAAACTTCCATCTCTTATTTTGTTAATACCAGCCAGTAGTCATTTAGGAGGTGGGTCAGACCCCACCTCCCATATAAAGGGGCACTTCCTATTTGGAAGTTAGTGTTTGGAGGAGAACGAACTGACAACTTGCTTCCCTCTGGAAAGCTGGAGACGGCCCGGTCATGTGTCAACGACCCACGTCTCAGCTGGAATCATAGTAAAGCCTTACTGTGATCCGTTCACTCATTTCTGAAAGAATTTGTTTTCTGAAGTTTTACTTTGAAAAGTTCAGCCAGTAGCTGGTCCTGTTCCTGCCGGTGAAAGCGTGCTCCTGGCTCGTCTGATCCAGTCATACACGCACGAAGTCGACTGGACCTCAACGGGACAACACAGTCCGTTAGTGTCCACAAACTTCTCTGTCCTCACCTCCAAGGGACTATCGTCACCAGGTAAAGAGGCTTTGCTTGTATGCTGCACGTGTCGGAGGCACAGCCTGATCTGTATGGGAAGGTGCCACTCTGGTTGTTTCAAAGTAAACAACTTTAGTTAACTTAGCTTTCATATTCCTTCCTCCTATTTCTTATTTTTCATAAGCATTTAATCTGTCAAGTAATGTGCCAACCGTTAAGTTTAAACTGTCTGTTTGTTTTAATTTGAATTCTTGTCAACGTAGTTATTAAATCAGAGCTAATATCGATACAAATGTTTAATGTAATTTTTGTGATAGTTTCAATAAAAGGTCTATTTTTCTGGTAGACCAACATAAGTTGAGCCTCTTGTGAAATTACATTCTGGCTAATCGCATCGTCAGATTTATTGATTTATTCTGAAAAAGTTGAGACCCCGTGAATTGGTGGCATGTTTGTGCAGATAAAAGTCTGCTCAGCGATGCGCACCTAAAACTATAGGTAAGTCAGTAAACTGACCTCGTTTGTGTTTAATTACACAAACGGCCTATAGATTTCCTTTACATATTGGTGGCCGCGTACGCTCTGCTGAAAGATTAAATTGATAAGTTGTTTTTGTAGCTTATTTTTGTTACGGTGTTGTTGTTGGCATAGTTTGCATCCTGGTTTTGGGCTTATAAGGATAGTTCTGGCTGGTGGAGTGTCCGGGAGTTGCTGATCGTGGCATTGTCTGGATTATTTCCCGATAGAATTATTCTTTTCTTTCACTTTTGAACGTATGTTTTGGAGCTGCGGATGAATGAATGTTTGTTTTTGTGAGACGTTTCATTACGTGTCGCGAGGCTGCATGCATTTTTTCGTTTTGTGACCGCCGAGTCACCACTGCTTCATTTTCTTACATCTGCGATTTGCTGTTGAAGCTGTGTCACACATTTGCTGCTCCATTTTTACCTAATCTGTTACAACGTGTTGTTAGCCGAGGTTCGGGAAAAACCCACTCCGCTTTGGACCGGACTGTGATCCGGTTCCGTTTGACGTAAAGTCCGTTGTTGTACACAGTTAGCGTGCTGCCTCCCCTGGGGGCGTGAGAGTTAGCTTGGATGTGTTGTGCTCGTTAACAGAATTTTTCTGCGGTGTAAAAATACGTTTATTTTGTGAAAGAGTGTCTAGGACTTTGGATCGGGCTAGGCTAAACGGTACCGGGACAAGATGGCTGCTTAAAACGCTGTGATTGGTCCATTGTGTGTCGCGTTCAAGAACGTTGGTTTCTGTAGACTCTGGTTGTCAGATTCATTTATGTACACATTTCTGACGGTTTATTTGTGTTGTTTGAGTTCTATGCACGTGATATCGTCGAAGACTGGCTTTACCGCGGTGTTTTGCGATATTTATGACTGTTTTAGAACGTTGAAAAGTCCGTTCCACGCTTTTGTTCGACCGACCGCAGGTCCGTGAACACACCGCTCGAACGGCACGTCGCACGTGGGCGGCGTTAGGTTTGGAAGACACAGTTTCCCATGAACACTTGGGTTTTAGAACTACAGTTCTGTCTTCGCTGTGATTGGTCGATTACGCTGTAAGTGTTGACGCTTGCGCAGTGGGTGAAGCCCCCGCTCCTCGTCAACTTTCACTTGCTGCTTGTCCCAGACGAGTTTCCGTGCTTGTTTGTCCATTACTGTCATTGAAAAGACTGTTTAAACGCGGTGTTTTTGAGATTTTAATGGGTGGATTGAGTCGGTTGCTCTGAGACTGCCGATCGCCATGTGACCAGGTCACGTGACACCGATTTTGCCGGTTTTATGAGGACCGACCTTATTTCTTTTAAACGCAGTTTAAAAGGTTTCACAGTTCAACCGATTTTGCTCACATGATTTCGTTTTTGTGAGCCTGGGGCTCTGAAGCTGTACCACGTAACGCTTTGGGTCTGTCTGCTTGATGCTTTTCATCCGTGTTAGATGTCTGTGGGCTAAAAGCTGCAGCTTCGCTCACAGGTGATAACAGCGCCTCTATAGCGGTCAGATAGAGAAATTACGGTCGCTGTGATATACATTTCCAGCGCTGTCACCCCATCTGCTGGTTACTTTAGAAGACGCAGTCTTCCTGTAATTTGTACATGCTGAATGTTCCTGTTTTAGACGGGAAACATTTTGAGAATGTTGTACACACAGCAACCTTTCATTTGATTTTCACGTATAATCAAATGTTGATGGCAGAACAGTTACAACGTGTGCAAAACAACGTTTGTCTGTCCCTGTTTTTTAAACTGCAAGTTTAAAATAACACACAGGAGGCATCTTTTGTCTTGGTTTTTCACAAAAAATCACACAAAACTAGCCAACCTTGATGGTCATCTCACAGGTCGACATCACATGGTGAGACTGCACCCTGTGAAATAAGACCCACGTTACTTGATTTTTCACAGAACATCAGCTGCAAAGAACGTCCTTCAGGAACCAGGTGAACATCCACTGGTGTTTTACGACAGGCTCCTCTCTGTTTACACAGGGAATAAAACTGTCCCTGGTTTGGAGGGAAATGTGGAGTTTAAACATCTTTTCATTTGGAATCTTATGCCTTTTCAAATGAAATGTGTTCATTTTCTGGTTGATTGCAAAAAAGATTCTATGGAAGTGATAAGACAATATGCTGCGTCAGTTTTTGAGGCTGCTCATCTTTCGACTCAGGTTGAAAACCCTGTGATGAGCATTGAACCACAAAAGGCAGATGTTCGCTCTCTAGATGAACCAAGATGGTTCAGATCGAACCAAAAGAGTTCTCACCTAGGTCTCAGAGTGGGTGAACTTCGAGAGAAGTTGATGTCTGGGAACCGTGACCCTTTGAAAAATGGTCTGTCCCGACATGTACCCCCGAGAAGCGGCCCTCCTGCCCCTGCCCCTCGAGCTGCACAGCTCGAGACATGCAATGAGTCACACATGCTCCAGATTATGGAAACGGCGCCTCCGCGCGTGGACGTGACTGAGGTTGTGAGTTGTTTGTCAAATGATTTGAATGTTACAGTGGTTGACCAAGCTGACACATCGTGTGACGTTGTCCTTGATGATAACACAAACAACGTTGTTCGTCCTGATGAAGCGACGCGCAGCACTGCCTTTTGCAACAACTCAGTGCACACAGTTGACAACAACAACGTCAACACTGACATAGATGCTGGCAGCAAACAAATTGCTGAAATTCCACATCCTGAAGGTCATGAGGCAGACAACCTTCATGATGCTGACAGCGACGATGATTACACAGACGGAGTTACACGTACTCAGAGGCGTGTGCTTAAACCTAGAAGGTTTCTGTGTAAGTTTATGAGAATGGGGCACGCTAAGAAAGCTTACCTGCCACTCAGACTGGAAGGGGTCTTTGCGCGAGAGGCACTCCTGGATAGCGGCTCAGATGTGACTATCATGTCAGCCGAGCTGTTTGAGAGGCTACGGACCGCCGCTAACAGTGTTGGCAGAGTGATACCCCAGTCAGAATGTGCTATAGAGTTGCGAGGACTCTCAGAAATGGGTACAACCCTGACAGCTATTGCCATGGTTCACATGCAGATTGGCGAGACGACAATTTGCCATCCGGTACATGTGTCTACGGTGGACTCCTGCCCATTTCTGGTCGGCCAAGATTTTATAAGTCGCTTTGAAGCGATTATAGATTATGGCAGTCAGACAATGTGGGCCACAGTGAGCAGTCCACTGCCAATCGAGGTACCTCCCCAGGGTCAGGACACTGACTGTCTAACAACAGGTACCGCTAAGGTCACAAGGGATTCCCCAACCGAGACCACAAACCCGGTAAGTGATCCTTCATATCCAGGTGAGACAGAGGAGACTCAACAGTTGGACCAGACTCTGGCCCATCACGAGGACCTCCTCTGCGAGCTGACACCTTCAGCACTCACTGAACACTACCTAACACCGGTAGAGGAAGGTGTGGAGATCCAAGGGTCCCACACCGATGACGCTGTACTGTCCTGTGGGACAGGTAATTCGGCATACAGCCAAGCTTGCAGTGAAGTCTTGGTTCAAGGACATCTGAGTCCAGAAAGTGATAGTCTACAACACGCTGACGGTCAATTGGACTTCATGGTTACAGATTTTGAGGACCCCTCCTTAAACAAAAGGGGGGCAGACTCACACTTCCTACCACAGGTAGAGGACGGTGTAGAGATCCGAGGATCACACACCGAGAACGCTGTACTGTCCTCTGGGACAGATTATTCAGCCATCAACCAAGCTTTCGATGAAACCTTGGTTCAAGAGCATTTGAATTTAGAACTACTCAGAAATGACATAGTTCTGACAGACTCAAAGAGCACCTCTTCATTCATGAAGTGGGAAGACATACATCACAACGACAGAGACACGCCTGCGACGGCGCCGACAGTTGTGACACACCTGCATTACGCAGAAAGAGGTAAACGTACAGAGGTACGTTGGCCGAGACCTATAAGGTTCCTGTACAAGGTTCCCCATAAACTGCGCGAACAGCTTAAACTAAACAATGGCATCCTAACTCGTGCCCATGGACGGACGTCCACACCCGTGCGCGTGGTCCCTCATGACCACAGGGGGGTGATGTTAGGTCATGCCCATGTCAAGGACAAAGATTTCAATAACCCCACAAACGACAAAGATCTCGCAAACTCAAAGACTTCATGGGAAAAGAAGGTCGTCCAAGCACAGGATAGTAAATAAACTAAACAGTTTAAACTATACTACCGTATTTTCCGGATTATAGGTCGCACCGGAATATAGGTCGCAGTGTCCAGTTATTGCCAAAAAATTGGAAAAAATCCATAAAAAGGTCGCACCGGAATATAGGTCGCACCTACGTCACCGCCGACGTAACGCGTCATCCACCGCTGACGCGCCGCGTCACTGCTGAGTCAACCAGGAAATGTGGACCGAGCTTTTAGCTCTGCTGCTAATGTCTGCCACAGGAGCGCACAGCAAGGCTTTTAAGAAGATTAACACTTAAAAACAATTATTTGTTCGATAAAAATTATAGCAAATAGGTGTCTGAGCTGAACTTTTCTTTAATAAATGAACGTAATTGTGAAATGAGCTGGATTTAAAAATTAGTTTCGCCAGCTACCGGTTCTGTCTGATGAAAACAAAACGAGCACGCGCAGCGCCGGAAATGCAGCGAACAGACCTGCATGAATTGTTACGGTGTTTGTATTTTAGCAGGCTAAACAGCTCAAATATATATTTGTTAGCTGACTTTTTTAAAGACTGAACGTAATTGTGAAATGAGCTGGATTTAAAAATTAGTTTCGCCAGCTACCGGTTCTGTCTGATGAAAACAAAACGAGCACGCGCAGCGCCGGAAATGCAGAGAACAGACCTGCATGAATTGTTACGGTGTTTGTATTTTAGCAGGCTAAACAGCTCAAATATATATTTGTTAGCTGACTTTTTTAAGACTGTGTCTCAGTTTAATTTTTGTTAATACCGGTAAATGATTACCGGTACAGTACAGTATAAACAATCAGCTTATTTCAGAATGTAAATACCACCAACATCATTAAAATTACACTACAGAAACGCCTAAAAAAATATTTGTTGGCTGCCTTTTTTATAAGACTGTGTCTCAGTTTAATTTTTGTTTATAAATGATTACAAATCAGCTTATTTCAGAATGTAAATACCACAAACATCATTAAAATTAAACCACAGACTCCTAAAAAAATATTTGTTGGCTGCCTTTTTTGCAAGACTGTGTCTCAGTTTAATTTTTGTTAATAAATGATTACGGTACAAATCAGTTGCAGCTGAAGATGATCTGCTCAGAGTTGCAGTTGCTGTGGAAACCAGTGCAGGCGAGCTGGAAGAAGGAGCATCTGGAGGTGCAGCTGAAAGATGCTTCATCTGGAGGTGCAACTGAAAGATGCTTCATCTGGAGGTGCAGCTGAAAGATGCTTCATCTGGAGGTGCAGCTGAAAGATGCTTCATCTGGAGGTGCAGCTGAAAGATGCTTCATCTGGAGGTGCAGCTGAAAGATGCTTCATCTGGAGGTGCAGCTGAAAGATGCTTCATCTGGAGGTGCAGCTGAAAGATGCTTCATCTGGAGGTGCAGCTGAAAGATGCTTCATCTGGAGGTGCAGCTGAAAGATGCTTCATCTGGAGGTGCAGCTGAAAGATGCTTCATCTGGAGGTGCAGCTGAAAGATGCTTCATCTGGAGGTGCAACTGAAAGATGCTTCATCTGGAGGTGCAGCTGAAAGATGCTTCATCTGGAGGTGCAGCTGAAAGATGCTTCATCTGGAGGTGCAGCTGAAAGATGCTTCATCTGGAGGTGCAGCTGAAAGATGCTTCATCTGGAGGTGCAGCTGAAAGATGCTTCATCTGGAGGTGCAGCTGAAAGATGCTTCATCTGGAGGTGCAGCTGAAAGATGCTTCATCTGGAGGTGCAACTGAAAGATGCTTCATCTGGAGGTGCAACTGAAAGATGCTTCATCTGGAGGTGCAGCTGAAAGATGCTTCATCTGGAGGTGCAACTGAAAGATGCTTCATCTGGAGGTGCAGCTGAAAGATGCTTCATCTGGAGGTGCAACTGAAAGATGCTTCATCTGGAGGTGCAACTGAAAGATGCTTCATCTGGAGGTGCAACTGAAAGATGCTTCATCTGGAGGTGCAGCTGAGTGAAATGCATTTTGACATTTACCGGTACACCCACAAACTTTAAATAAAGCAGCTTTGAAATTACCGGTACTACGGTACCTGTACACCTGCACATAAAGATGACTGAAACAGATACCCGGTATGTTTTTGTGGTGTTTATTTACAAATTATTTACAGTACGATACCAACTCACTCAAAGCCCAAAAACTCCTCATCCTCTGTGTCGCTTTGGAAAAGCTCTGCCAGTGTTGGATCCAGCCTGCCAGTGGTGAGAGGTTCCTCCTCCTCCTCCTCCTCCTCCTCACTGCTGTCCTCTGCCTCAGCACCAGCAGGCTGGATTCCCGCCTTTCTAAACCCAGACTTGATGGTGCGGGTGGTCACAGAAGCCCAGGCCTTGTCCACCCACTCCACTGCCTGAGCAAAGGTGGCGTGCCGCATCCTCCCTGTTGCTGTAAAGGAGTGCTCACCACTCACCATCCACTCCTCCCACAACTTCCTCAGGGAGGCCTTGAAACTCCTGTTCACCGAGATGTCGAGTGGTTGCAAGAGTTTCGTCAGCCCCCCTGGGATGATTGTGGGCACAGTGTTTAGGGTCTTCACCTTGGCCTTCATGGCGTCCGTGATGTGGGCACGCATGCTGTCCATCACCAGGAGAGCCTTCTTGGTCCTGAAGAACCCGTCAGGACGATGGACGAAGCACTTGGTCAGCCAGTGGAGCATCATCGCTTCGTCCATCCATCCCTTCGGGTTCACAGCCACCACCACCCTGGAGCTGAAGTCCTCCTTAGGAATGGTCTTCCTCTTAAAGATGACCATGGGGGGAAGTTTGCTGCCGTCAGCACCACAGGCCAGAACCACTGTGAAGTGGGACTTCTCATGGCCTGTGGTGAGGATGTTGATGCTTTTCTCCCCTTTCTGGGAGACACTGCGTCCAAGCGGAATGTCAAACGTAAGCGGTACTTCGTCCATATTAACAATATGGCCGCCAGTGATCTGATGAGTCTGGACCTGGCGTGAGAAAGACAAAAGGCAGATATTAGTGTTGGGCTAAAAGAATCGAGCACGCACTCACAGACCTGCTGTGAGCGCACCAAGTGACCTGCAACATAAAATGTTTCTTTGTTTGTCAACATCACATCACATGTCCACATCACATGTCCACATTTTTATTAAACCAGTGCTCCACAGTCACTGGTTGACTTTAAACAAGGCTTAAAGACCTTTATTTTTAAGCGAGCGTACCATACTCTGCCTACCGATACACATGATTTTAACTCAGATCTTAGTTGATGTTATCATTGTTTTTATTGATTTTATTATGGTTTTTGGTTGTTTTATCACTGATCTTACCGGTACTTGATTTTATCACTTGTTTTTGACCTTTACCGGTAATTTTAGCTGCACTTTGTAGCACTTTGAGATTTTTGTTAATAAAACGTGCGTTATAAAAAAAAAATCATTATTATCACCTATTATTATTAAATTAATATATTAAAATTTAGCAAGAAGTGCGTTAAAGGTTCAGTCTGCTTAGAAAAAATTTCAACAGGCAAAGCATCAGTCTGTCAGGAGATGGTGACAGAGTGAAGGAATATGTTTATAAAAAATGTTACATACTGCATCTTTAAACACACACAAAAAAGTAAACAAAGAATTAAGCACGCACCCACTCAACACAAACTCGCTATGAGCGCGTGATTTTATATTAAATTAATATATTAAAATTTAGCAAGAAGCATGTTACTGGTAGTTTAGCTAGCGGTACCATGCGACACACGAAGGCAGCCATCTTCGTACGGTACATTACTAAACAAAGAAACGCGCGCGCACTGACAACAAACTCGCTGTGATCGCGCGATTTTATATTAAATTAATCTATTAAAATTTAGCAAGATACAGGTACCGTACATTTAACACACACAAAAAAAAACATGTTAGCTTAGCTTAGCTAGCGGTACAGGTACCATGCGACACACGAAGGAGACATCTTCGTACATTAAACAAAGAAACGCGCGCACTGACAATAAACTCGCTGTGATCGCGCGATTTTTTATTAAATTAATCTATTAAAATTTAGCAAGATACAGGTACGTGTAACACACAAAACATGGCAAACGGTTTAGAGTCCCTGCTTTTAGACTTAACCGATTTAAAAATTCTTTTATCCCCACATCGATCAGATTGTTAAATAAAGTAGGTATATAGTAAGTTTTCCATGATGCTGCTGATGCTCTGGTCTGATTGTTGTTTCATTTACTGCTGGATGTATGTGGGAATGTGCAAAATGTGTTTTTATTGAGCATTGAATGGTCTTATTGAGCAATGTGTGTTTTTAAAAGCAATGTGTTTTTAACTGAGCAATAGGTTTTTATTTTATATGCTTTTAAATTGTTTTGTGTTCATGTGACTGTATTGTTGGTAGAAGTGTTGTTTGGCGTACGATGTCCAAGACAAATTTCCCCTTGGGGACAATAAAGTATATATCTATCTATCTATCTATGTTAGCTTACCTGTCGGCTCACGAAGGCACCGAAGGTGTCCAGCTTGTCCTGGTAGTCAGCTGGCAGCTTCTGTGACATGGTGGTCCGGGCCCTGATGGAGAGGTCGTTGCGCTTCATGAACCTGAAGCACCAGCTCGGACCACCTTGGAACTCCGCGATGCCCAGGTCCTTAGAGACAGAGATGGCATGGAGGCGCAGCTGGACGGTGGAGACCCCTCTCCCACACGCGCGCTCCGAGAGAACCCAAGCCCTCACTCGGTCCTCAAGTTCTGGCCACCTGGCTCGTCTGCCCCTGTTCGCCCGCTTGGTCCTCTTCATGGCCTGGATCACCGCCTCGGACTTCCTCCAGCCCCGGATCACCTTCTCACTGACCCCGTACTGGCGGTCAGCGGCTCGGTTCCCGTGAACCACGGCGAATTTCACCACGTCCAATTTAAAATCGGCCGTGTATGACTTTCTTTTTGGAGGCATGGCTGCTGTTGTCTCGTTGTTCTTTGTTGTTCTCGTGTTGTTCGCTGTTGCTGCATCTGTCCTACTCCCCACAGAGATGACGCCGGGGTGATGGGCTTTTATTCTCAATACACATACAGATAACGCCCCCTGGCACGTCTGCAGGTACAGTACCGTAAACAGACTACAGGTCTCTTTAGCGCCCATAGCGGCCGAAACTGGTACTGCAAACTGTACTGCCCCCTAGCGGCCGAAAGTGGTACTGCAGCCTGTACTGCCCCTAGCAGCCGAAAGTGGTACTGCAGCCTGTACTGTCCCTAGCGGCCGAAAGTGGTACTGCAGCCTGTACTGCTCCCTAGCGGCCAAAAGTGGTACTGCAGCCTGTACTGCCCCCTGGTGGAAAAAAATCCACAAATAGGTCGCACTGGTATATAGGTCGCAGGCCCTGAAAAAACCATAAAAAGCTGCGACCTATAATCCGGAAAATACGGTAGTTGCGAAAAGAAACCGTTCCAACTAGAACTTAGAAACGCTAAGCATAAAACCCACAACAAAAAACTAACCTTAACAACCGTTTACATCTGCAGGATTTAATTGACATCGGTTATAAAGCTAAGAACTGTTTTTCTTGTGTGTGACACGTTGGAATCTGACGACCAGAGTGAGTTTGACGTAGTGAAACGTTGTTTTTAGTTGCTTAATTGCTACTTTTGTTGTTATTGAAGTTGTTATTGTTTTCTGAACACTCCCAGCCAATAGAGGTTTTGATTGTTGATTAGTTGAAGACTTAAATGGATTTTAACTATGCCAACATGCTGTTCATTTTGTTAAAGATCTCAATCTTTGAAGAGTCATTGTAGATCAATACTACTTAAGGTACTATAATCTACACTGATCTCCCAATCATTTAGGTAGGACCGATTCGATCGTTTCTATTCTAGATCTATTCATTTTGATGAGTCTCGCCATAGACTTCAAAATTTATAGGGAATACCAAATCTTGCGTCGTTCGTCTAAAAGACAACAGACATTTAGACCAAACTAGTTTCAATTTTTTTATTTTAGTTTAACCTAAACTAAATAATGAATGGAGGAATAGTTTGAAAGAAGAGGCCTTCGTTACAGAAGCCCTCCACATTTCTATAGGTATAGATCCCTATTTCTGATTTTTACAGCATTGATCCACCCCTTAATTGGTAATTTTAGCTGATCTAATCCATGATAGCTTACATACCAGGTGCATATAGGTAAGGCTTAATGTAGAATCCCAATCATAAGCCCACCTAAAACCACATAATTGCATGACACATTGAACCAGGGTGGCACCGACTGGAAGCCATCCAGCCTGCAACCTTCGATGTGGGGACCTGCTGATCCAACGTTGGTCTTCAACCTTCATCCAAGGCCGCCTCCTCTGCTTCAATCGAGGGATCCCCTCTACATGCTGATTAAATTCCATTCTTGCTGATGAAATCAATAACCCCCATCGTTGTGGATTTACCGTTGTGGATTATAAGACTTTGTTTCCAAGGGATCACAGACTCAGTTTTCCATGGGTTAACAGACTATGTTTTCCAAAGGATTGAAAGCTTACCGCAAAGGGATTACCTACGAACAGTATGGAATTTCCAAAAACATTATGGGAATATAATTTTGAACTTTTTACTTTTTCCACTTGCTGGATTACGTAAAGGTCAAAGACATTCGGTGGTATCCTTTCGTGTTGGAACTCATCTCCAAGGACAGGCGATGACTTCCAAAAAGGGGACTGTAGTGATACACCTCGTCTTTGATATTTTAGGGTTCACACCTCTCTGAAACTCTCAGTGTTACACCTTCTTGAGGCCCTCAAGGAGACGATTGGACACTTATATTGGTTAACAATTATTATGAATTAATGGACACTAATTAATCAGATTGAACTTTCTCTTTAATGTGTGTTAATTCAGAATTGATCTACAGTATATTTTTGTCATTTTTAATGATGATCTGTTACTTGCATGACTGTGACCTTCTGCTGGTTTTATTTCTGCAAGAGCAAGCAGACTCTGTCGCTAAGGCAGAAGTCAGGGTAAGAGCTGTTCTCTTCCTTCTCTTGTTTTGTCTTCAAGCTAGACTCAACAGGACAGTCCACCTGGTCGTTTATGTAAACAGTTTTCCTGTTGTCCGTCAAGAGTCTTTCTGCCTATGGAATTAAACTTCCATCTCTTATTTTGTTAATACCAGCCAGTAGTCATTTAGGAGGTGGGTCAGACCCCACCTCCCATATAAAGGGGCACTTCCTATTTGGAAGTTAGTGTTTGGAGGAGAACGAACTGACAACTTGCTTCCCTCTGGAAAGCTGGAGACGGCCCGGTCATGTGTCAACGACCCACGTCTCAGCTGGAATCATAGTAAAGCCTTACTGTGATCCGTTCACTCATTTCTGAAAGAATTTGTTTTCTGAAGTTTTACTTTGAAAAGTTCAGCCAGTAGCTGGTCCTGTTCCTGCCGGTGAAAGCGTGCTCCTGGCTCGTCTGATCCAGTCATACACGCACGAAGTCGACTGGACCTCAACGGGACAACACAGTCCGTTAGTGTCCACAAACTTCTCTGTCCTCACCTCCAAGGGACTATCGTCACCAGGTAAAGAGGCTTTGCTTGTATGCTGCACGTGTCGGAGGCACAGCCTGATCTGTATGGGAAGGTGCCACTCTGGTTGTTTCAAAGTAAACAACTTTAGTTAACTTAGCTTTCATATTCCTTCCTCCTATTTCTTATTTTTCATAAGCATTTAATCTGTCAAGTAATGTGCCAACAGTTAAGTTTAAACTGTCTGTTTGTTTTAATTTGAATTCTTGTCAACGTAGTTATTAAATCAGAGCTAATATCGATACAAATGTTTAATGTAATTCTTGTGATAGTTTCAATAAAAGGTCTATTTTCTGGTAGACCAATATAAGTTGAGCCTCTTGTGAAATTACATTTCTGGCTAATCACAGTAAAAACAATTTAGTATCGGAAAAAGGAAGAACTCGCGCATTTGGTGGCAGTTTGTGCAAGATTAAAGTCTGCTAAACTGCGCATTTACAATAATGGTGGCTCAGTAAGTGTTTAAATACCTTACTAGCGCATTATTTCTTACACTAAAGAGCCCACAGACTAAATGTGTTTAACATCCAGTATTGAAGTCTGTTGTGTTGAATTTAAGTGTGCTGACGTATTAATTTGAAAGAAAGTGAAATCATGTCAATCAAGTGTAATGGTGTTGATTTTAGTTGATTCATTTTAAATAAATGATAGTGTCTCTTTGACATATCAAACTAAGTTAATGTCCATTGTCACTCTATGGCTTCTGTTTTATTTATCCATCATAAAGATCACAGAAATATTGGGTAAACTGAAAAAGAAAAGAATCCGTGAAATTACTATTCAATCTGAATAAGTAAATTAATTAAGGTAAAGAGGTCAGTATTAATATTGACCTCCTCATAATCCTTTACATCTGGGTGACACCGTATGTGTTTAAAGACACAATATGTGGTCTCCCTCATGTTTACTTCACAATATTACTCTGTTTGTGCCGGGGGACTGGTTCTTTGGGATGAACCAGTCTTTGCCGTAATGTATAATGGGGTTTGAAAGCCACTGGGACGTCATGTTTAGAAAATAAACATCTGAGTTTCTCTGAAACTCCTGCAACAAATGGAATGACCACTGGTCTGGGTCTAAGTCTGTGTTTTGGATCTTTATTTCCACCTTGTGGCTGACTGGAGTCCTGTTTGGATTTCTTCTCTGCTTTCAGGAAGGCTAATTTAGAATATCGACATTACTCTAGGGCCTGTCTTGTGTGGAATTGCTCCTTCTTGCTGGCTCCAGGGTCAGCTGTGGCTGACTGGTTAGAGCAGTTGTCCTCCAATGCAAGAGTTGGGGGTTCAAATCCACCAGCAGTCACATGCCAAAGTGTCCATGGGAAAGACACTGAACCCCCATTGCCTCTGATGTGTGTCCCATCAGTGTATGAATGTGAGCTAAAGCTCTGATTAGTCTCTTTAGAATGATTTGCTCAATTAGCTTTGTATAAATCTAGTAGAGTGCTGTATGAATGGGTAAATGAGGCACAGATTGTAGTGTAAAGCACTTTGAGTATCTTGATTAGATAGAAAGGTGCTATATAAGTACATTCCGAGGGGCCGAGATGGTGTAGAGGCAGGGCAGCCGGCTCAGGACCGGAAGGTCCCGGGTTCGATCCCCGGTCATTGCATATCTCGCTGTGTCCCTGGGCAAGACACTTAACCCCGAGTTGCTCCCGGTAGGACTGGCAGCACCTTGCATGGCAGGCTACCGCTATCGGTGTATGAATGTGTGTATGAATGGGTGGATGGCTGGTACTATGAAGCGCTTTGGGGCCCCTCATAGGGGGCTGGAAAGCGCTATATAAGTAAGCTCCATTTACCATATACCATTTACCATTCCATTTACCATTCCTAAGTTCCCTTTCAGTTCTGTCTCTCGGTGCAACATACTTGCTATGGGAATTGTGCCCCCGCGCGATTACCTGAAGGAATACATTCACGCCTTTTACGGCAGGGGGCGTCACCCCGCGCCAGAGGTACCGCCCTTTAGGTACTTAGGCGACTGACGCCCCTCCAACTGTCTCTTTTTTGCCCTTCGCCTCGCAAAAACCTGAACTACCTCTCTTT
Source organism: Garcialebias charrua (assembly GCA_038048925.1). Lineage (NCBI taxonomy): Eukaryota > Metazoa > Chordata > Actinopteri > Cyprinodontiformes > Rivulidae > Garcialebias > Garcialebias charrua. The sequence continues at coordinate 57,674 of JBBPBX010000582.1, forward strand.
GCGGGACTTCTCTGCTGCTCCATCGCTCAACTTGAGATAAGCTCGCTCCCTGCACAGAGCGCACAGAGAATTTTTCCTTGCATACTACTGGACTAGCGAAAGCTAGCCCAGCACATTTCTATAACCTCAAAGTTTTCTTCTCTCCTCTCTCTACAGGTTGCTTTGCTCAACAGCGTTATAACTACGCCACAACCGCTACCCCAGCTAACATTCTTAGCGGGCTAGCCAGCGAAAGCGACACGACGGAGGAGACACGACGGAGGAGACACTTGAACAAGGACGAAAAAGGATTCTGGAAGGTCTCGCTCGCCTTATCTCGGACATGCCTCCGGAGAAGGGAAAGCGAAAGACAAAACTTCAAAGGAAAACCAGCAGGACGGCGAGCCCAACCTCGCGCGCCTGTCCTAGTGGCTGTGGATTTGCTCTCGCAGCGACGGACACCCATGAGGCCTGTCCAGTCTGCCTGGGTATATTTCATGCAAGACAAGCTCTGGACGCGCCCGATTCTTGCCCACACTGGAGCCAGATGTTGGATACGGTGCTACGGCATCGGGTGGACCTCGTGGCTAAGGCCTTGGGAGGCTCAGCTGGTCCACAGGACCCAGACACCACGGAGACCCTCACTCCGACCCCAGAGCTCGAACACATGGCTCTACACGACAGCACGCGCGTCGAATGGGGCGACAACCCTGACCGGCTTGCTCCCATGGTGGACCTAACAGTCGAGTTCGACACCAGAGGCATGATGAATGAAGACGAGATCTCCATCTCAGCCTCGGGCAAATTTTCAGCGGAGGAACCAGAACTCAAGATTGAGGATCCGGGAGAGGACCTCCCCAGGACCCCGATACTTGCGCTTCCTGAAACGGACTTCTCCATCCCGGCCCTGTTCGACCTGTGCCACAGAGCAGCGGACGCGTTGAACATCCCCTGGCCGGAACCTCCACCTCGCCAACAGGTCACGAGGCTGGCGGGGAACTATTTTTATTCAAAACAACAGGCTACAACAAGGCAAAGGATGCCCGTGTTCCCAGACTTCCTCACGGAACTGACCCACACCTGGCCTCAGCCGCGAGCGCCCATGCTCCTCCCTCTCTCACAATTCCTCGACGTGGAGGGCATGGATCCGGTGGGAATAGCTAATGCACCTCAGATTGAGGACACGCTAGCGTCCCACCTAGCTCCCAGATCATCAGGAACAAAACCGACTCTCCCCAGCAAAGCTTGCAGAGCCTCAGCGTCGCTTCTCGAGAGATGCTACAGAGCTCAAGGACTCGCAGCGCGTGCCATGAACGCGTCAGCGATGATACAGGCTTACCTCGCAGAAAAACTCCAAAAACTGCAGGAAACCTTGGATAAGCAAGCTGCTGCCAAATTACTAGACAAAGCCCGCAGAGCTACAGACTTCGTTCTCCGTATGATGGGGACAGCTGCTGTGGCTCAGGGCAGAGGTATGGCGGAAGTGGTCATCGCGCTCCGCCACCTGTGGATGACGTTGACGGATTTACCGGAGGGAAAAAAGGTGCCTTTTCTCCACCACTCGATAGAAGCGGTGGGACTTTTTGGCCAGACTTTGGAGCAAATCCAAACCAAGCTGGACCAAAGGCGCAGGCAGGCTGAAGCTCTCAGGGTGGGCATTCCTCGTTGCAGTTTCGCCCTCCCCCCAGAGAGCCCGCTGGAGGCAGACCTACACAGCCGCGGCACCGCTCGACGACGCGTGCGCCACCGCAGAAGCGGACAGTATACGAGGAGGAGCCTCGGCAGAGAACCCCGCCGAACCAATCTCGCTCCGAGCACGCATGGACTAAAATTAGGTTTGTTCCACGCCAAGCGAGCAGGCATAGGGCCTCCTTGGCAAACCGGGACACTCGTCAAAAATGTGCCTGATGAACCAGGTCCACGTTTACATTTTAGACGACCTCCCGCCCACGCGGTAACGGGAGTGTTCGCACCTTGTTCAGACTTTATTTGTAGCAAAGTACAAATGGCTGATAACTCTGTTGCATGCACAAACCATATTCTCCCTGCTGTGAGTGACATCAAATCATGTATGTCGTTGCACGTAAGCACGAATAAAACTCATAAAACAGCACATCCCTGTTTTAATGAAAAAAAACCAACAACACACCAACACAAAAAACGTCAACAGTACGGGTCTCTGGCCTGTCGGCTATCATAAGGGGGGGGGGGCACATCCCCCTCCCTCACGGCTCATGGGGTGCCAGCCTACTCAATAAGCACCAGCAGGGTGCCTCTGGACCTGTCTCCAGAAGACAGACCCAGAGGTGTCTGCCAACAGACCCTACACCTCTCGCGGAGACAGGTGGGAAAGGGCACATGTCCCAGCCCCCGCTCTATTATGAGCAAGGGGGATTACACACACTAATACACTAACCAGACGAACACGTGACAGGTTTGCACCACAGGAGAGCATGTCGGATGCCCCAAGGCAGACACGTTTTTCGCACCCTCAAAGCAGTGGCTGTGATCACGTTACTGTGCGTGTAAAAGGATCGAGTTGAACCAGAATTTTCCTCCTGATTTTGAAAGGAAACTGGGTTCCTTATCAATAAATTATCTTGAGTCTGCCGGTCACAAAGGACCATCCTCACGTTCACACGTTGCTGTTGCTCCTTTATTATTCATGAAGGACACGCAATGCTTGAGCGGTGGAAGAGCAGCACGTGATTTTCCTCACAAAGCTGCATCAACCTTGTTCCCACACAGTATCCCACCTGGGGGGACAACAATTGGAATCTGAAGGTCTGCTCATTTACAGAAGTAGCAGCCCCTCAACCCAATAAATCCTGTTTTGGAAGGAAACAGTAGTTTTCCTGTCCCAACTCATCCATCCATCCATCCATCCATTTTCGTCCGCTTATCCGGAGTCGGGTCCCGGGGGTAGCAGCCTAAGTAGGGAGGCCCAGACTTCCCTCTCCCCAGCCACTTGAAGCAGCTCCTCTGGGGGAATCCCAAGGCGTTCCCAGGCCAGCCGAGAAACATAGTCCCTCCAGCGTGTCCTGGGTCTTCCTCTGGGTCTCCTCCCGGTGGGACATGCCCGGAACACCTCACCAGGGAGGCGTCCAGGAGGCATCCTAACCAGATGCCCGAGCCACCTCAACTGGCTCCTCTCGATGTGGAGAAGCAGCGGCTCTACTCCGAGTCCCTCCCGGATGACTGAGCTTCTCACCCTATCTCTAAGGGAGAGTCCAGACACCCTGCGGAGAAAACTCATTTCAGCCGCTTGTATCCGAGATCTCGTTCTTTCGGTCACAACCCAAAGCTCATGACCATAGATGAGGGTGGGAACGTAGATCGATCGGTAAATTGAGAGCTTTGCCTTTCGACTCAGCTCTCTCTTCACCACGACAGACCGGTACAGCGCCCGCTTCACTGCGGATGCTGCACCTATCCGCCTATCGATCTCACGCTCCAGTTTTCCCTCATTCGTGAACAAGACCCCGAGATACTTAAACTCCTCCACTTGGGGCAGGACCTCATCCCCGACCCGGAGAGGGCATGCTACCCTTTTCCGGCTCAAGACCATGGCCTCGGATTTGGAGGAACTGATCCTCATCCCGGCCGCATCACACTCGGCTGCAAACCGCTCCAGCGAAAGCTGTAGATCACGATCTGATGAAGCCAATAGGACCACATCATCTGCAAAAAACAGAGAAGCGATTCTAAGGCCACCAAAACGGATCCTCTCAACACCTTGGCTGCGCCTAGAAATTCTGTCCATAAAAGTTATGAACAGAATCGGTGACAAAGGGCAACCTTGGCGGAGTCCAACTCTCACCGGAAACGAGCCTGACTTACTGCCGGCAATGCGGACCAAGCTCTGACACCGGTCGTACAGGGACCTAACAGCCCATATCAATGGGCCTGGTACCCCATACTCCCGGAGTACCCCCCACAGAACCCCCCGAGGGACGCGGTCGAATGCCTTTTCCAAGTCCACAAAGCACATGTAAACTGGTTGGGCAAACTCCCACGCACCCTCCAGGACCCTGCTGAGGGTGTAGAGCTGGTCCAGTGTTCCACGACCAGCACGAAAACCACATTGCTCCTCCTGAATCCGAGGTTCGACTATCCGACGGACCCTCCTCTCCAGAACCCCTGAATAGACCTTACCAGGGAGGCTTAAGAGTGTGATCCCCCTATAGTTGGAACACACCCTACGGTCCCCCTTTTTGAATAGGGGAACCACCACCCCAGTCTGCCAATCCAAGGGAACTGCCCCCGATGTCCACGCGATATTGCAGAGTCGCGTAAGCCAACACAACCCCACAACATCCAGAGCCCTAAGGAACTCAGGGCGAATCTCATCCACCCCCGGAGCCCTGCCACCGCGGAGCTTTTTAACCACCTCGGTGACCTCAGCACCAGAGATTGGAGAGCCCGACCCAAAGTCCCCAGGCTCCGCTTCCTCAGTGGAAGACGTGCCAATAGGATTAAGGAGGTCTTCGAAGTATTCCGCCCACCGACTCACAACATCCCGAGTTGAGTTGTGCCAACTCATTCTAATAAAATTAATAGACTTCATCTGTCTTCGAGGAGACTCGATCAGGGAAGTCTGTTAACACATCAACATGGAGGCCCACTCCCCAACCTGGTGGACCCTCAAAGTCTCACACAGGAAGTCACAGCCCAGCTGTTTAGGCCAGGATCTGGAATTACTTCCAGCCTGTTAGCTGAAAAAGACAGGCTGATGGCGTCGGGTCTGCCTGAGAACGTGGTGACAACTATACAAAATGCCCGTGCCGGGTCAACACATTCTCTATACGCACAAAAGTGGCGCATCTTCGAAGCCTGGTGCTCAGAAAGAAATATAATTTCTTATGCTTGCGACCTGGCTCAACTACTATCTTTCCTTCAGGATTTACTAGAAAAGGGTTGTTCTTATTCAAACGATTAAAGTGTTCCTTGCAGCTATCTCTGCCTGTCACGAGGGCTAGGGACACAGGACTCCTGGAGCACACCCAATCATAATGAGATATATGAAAAGTGTGCTTCGAACCAAGCCACCCAACAGGACCTTGACCCCTGGTTGGGATCTTGGTCTGGTCTTGGGGGCTCTTTGCGACCCACCATTTGAGCCTCTGAGCTAAATTAAGATAGATCTTCTATCTTATAAAACTGCTCTTCTCCTGGCTCTTTGCTCGGCGAAACGCGTGGGTGACCTCCATTCATTGTCTGTACACCCAATGTGTACCAGATTCACCCCTGATGGGTCAAAGGTCACCCTAAGGCCTAATCCCGCATACACTCCCAAGGTCTTGACTCTGAACCATAGGAGTCTGGACTTTGATCCCTCCTCCTTTCCACCTGCTCTTGTCCTCACTCAGGAACAGGAGAGGCTACAGGCTCTCTGCCCAGTGAGGGCTTTATGCACCTACATGCAGAGGACAGCCGAATGGAGGAAAACAAACCAACTGTTCGTCTGCTTTGCCGCACCTGCTACAAGAAAGGCCCTATCAAGACAGCGCCTCTCACATTGGGTGACGGAGGCCATTAAGAGGGCATACGTAGCAAAGGTCAACAAGTGCCCCCTGGAGTCCATGCTCACTCAACCAGGGGCTTGGCCACTTCCTGGTCATTGTTCAAGGGCGTGTCAGTTGCAGACATTTGTGCTGCTGCGAACTGGAGCTCTTTAAACACTTTTGCAAAGTACTACAGTTTGGATGTTACTGCGTGTGATGTCACTCAGGCTGTTCTTTCTAATACACAATAGAAAGTAGCTTTGAGATGCCTTCTGGTCAAGGGCAGGCGTTCACACTAACAGGCATTTTACTGAGCATTTCAAGGGCGTGAATGAATTACGTTCCCATAGCAAGTATGTTGCACCGAGAGACCGAACTGAAAGGGAACTGAAAGTTATGCACCATAACTCATGTTCCCTGAAGGAAGGGAACGAGGTGCAACATAGCTGGCCCTTTTCAATGCTGAAAGCTCAGTGAAGTGCAATTTTGGAGACAGTTGGAGGGGCGTCAGTCACCTAAGTACCTAAAGGGCGGTACCTCTGGCGCGGGGTGACGCCCCCTGCCGTAAAAGGCGTGAATGTATTCCTACAGGTAATCGTGTGGGGGCGCAATTCCCATAGCAAGTATGTTGCACCTCGTTCCCTTCCTTCAGGGAACATGAGTTATGGTGCATAACTTTCAGTTTTTGGGGATGCTCTCAGCTCTGTAGTACAGAGTCCTGATGACTTCCAACTTGTAATAATATAATGATAATGTATTTGGGCTATTGGGCTGTATTTTAGAGTGAAAGGTGAACAAGGTCTAGGGCCTAGACTCTAGGCAATTTTAATTGCCTCACAGCAAGAAGGTCACCAATTTGACTCAGCTGAAGCCCATCTAGCTGATTTGTGCATGTTCTCCTCATGTTTGTGTTTGTTTTTTTCCAGGTAATGTGGTTTCCTCCCATAGTCAAAAACATACTTGTTACATTAATAACAACTTTAAATTATTACGAGGTGTGAGCATGTATTATTTTCCGTTTTATTTGTCTCTATGCGATGGACTGATGACCTGTCCAGGGTCTATCCTGTCTCTCACACAATGACCCCTAGAGGTGTACACAAACAAGCCAGTCAAGAAAACAGACAGACAGATATATAATATCCATCCATTATATTTACCCATTTCTCTCTTTTGCAAGTTTTGCTGGAGCCCATGGCCAAATGAGGCTTGTTACACCCTGAACAGGTCGCAAGTACATCAGTGACACATAGACAAACAACTATCACACTGTCACTTAGGGACAATTTAGTTACCAGTTAACCCAACATGCACGTTTTTGATCTTGTGGGAGGAAACCGGACTACCCAGGGAAAACCTATGCATTCACATGGAGAGCATGCAAACTCCACCAAAAAAAGGTCCCGGGCCGGGTTTTGATCCGGCGACCTTTTTACTGAGTGTCGACAGTTTTACCCACTTCACCACTGTGCTTCCTAATATATTATACTGAAATGTATACCAGTACTTCAAAAGTACTCTTTTTGATCATACAAAGTACATTGACTTTAATACAAAATCAGTTTAAGCAAAAAGAAGGTTTAGGGCTACATTTTGTTTAAACCAAAAAGGAGTAGCGTTTAAAAAATGCGCTCTGCAGACTTTCACTCACTAACAACTCATTGTTTTCAGCATAAATCTTAAAATTACAACTGAAACAAATACTAAAACTAACATGCCATGTTTTGATAAAACTTGAAATAATGAGTTTAATTTAAGTTCTTTCCTTTTTACCTTTCACTGTGTAAGAAAATAAAGTGCAACACAAAAGTAGTTCCTATTAGTTAACACATCAATCCCTCGGGGAGGAGTTAATTTGTTAAGTTTTTATGTTTTTATGCGTTTTTAATTTGCAAAGTACACACTGCTAAATCATTATTTTTAGAAAAAAAAACATTAAATATTGAACCACTGAAAACTGATTATTACTTCACTATTACCATTTTGATAGAAAAAAGTTCTTGTGAGGGTGTTTATTTGCTTTAGAATGCTGTGCAATTTATTTTATGAGAAGTATCTCAGGTTTTTATAAAAGAACAGATTCTGCAAGGATCTGATGAAAGTAAATAGTATGATAACATTTGAAAATGTACAGTATAAGGTATAAAAAATAAATGTATCTGAGAACTTAAGCATTTTAGTCAAGTAAATGAATCCAGATACTTCTCCTATACTTTAAAAAACACATGCTCCACATATAAGATATTTTAAAAAAATGCATAAACCTTTCTTCATTTAGCTCTAAAAATCCTGATTATGACTATTTTATGTAAATGTTTTCTTATCTGTATTCTAAAATGCTTACATTTCTAAATTATTTTCCTTATGTCTTATTTAAGTGGAGCAAACGTGGCATTATTGTGACAGCCGAACATTGTTTGGACAAAACGCTGGACAGCCAACATCATTTTGTGTTCTGCAAATAAAGCATTTTTTTTTTTCTTTTGTCACCAAGTGCAGCCTCTCCTCTGTCAGCAATCTATTTTCACCGCCCACGGGTATTAATCCTGTTCATGTGTGCTTTCATGTTTTAACATTTCCCCAAGTCCACATAGAAATGTCAGAATCGTGAAGCACTTGTCACTGGAGGATGTGGCAGTCTCAACATTTTTATTTAACATGTATCACAGACTGATATTAGGCCTCTGTCTAATTCTCTATAATAAATGATTTTTCTAAAAGTAAGAAATTGTGTTTTGAAATTAGGAGCATAAAGGATATGATAGCTTTATTAGCCATTACATCGGATTTATTGTATTCTTGATCTGAGATGACTTTATGTGCAATTTTGTTCTCTGACTTTAAGCAAGATCTGTTGAAAACCTGTACACAAACTTCATGGCGAAATATATTCACACCATTATTTTAAAAATGATAAACCACACTGCAGCTGGTATTTTTATGCCGACATATAAATGATGCAAGTTCAGTCACACAAAAAGCTTCGCTGTGATGATACGAGCGGTCATTATCACATAGTTAGTGGCAGCTTTAGGAGCACATAAAACGCGACAGAATGAAAAACATCGGTAGTATTATCTGTCTGCAAAATCCGGAGATGGGATGCATGATTTACTGAAAACTGCACACACAATATCTGCTCCTGTATCCCCAAAATTCATCAGCTGGATTTTGCAGATAAATGAGAGAAACATGTATAAGATTAAGTGAAATGATTAAAGCTGTCATGGGGGGAGTCAGTGTGCATTTAACCTCTGAAAAGACATTGCTTAATGTTTTAGACCAGATAAGTAGCATTAGCCTTAGACAGCTTATAAGTTCAGCCTCATGCATGTTATTGGAATTCAGTGTCAAGATGATAGTGGCTGAGTGGGAATATAGGGATACTGTATATCTTATCTGTGGACCACTGGTGTTAAATGGGCTGCCTATAGGATTATCAGAAGCCTCAGCAGATGTTCATTTCCAAAACATATGTCAAGGCTTAAACCTGGTGTAAACACTACCAGTGGACAGAGTTTATCAGTTTTGGAGCTGGCTTCATATTTACAGCCCCTAGGCAGTAAAGCTGAATATGTCAGCTCCACAAGCTTTTCCAATAACTGCACCATCACAATGGCAAGGCTGGAATCATGGGGACGTTATAGGAACAGTTTAAGTCTTTTAGAGTGCGGTTCTGTTGAAACACTATGAGCAATTAGAATCTTACTTGTTGTATATTGCTCTTTAAACAACCACAGTATATTGCTCTTTAAACAACCACAGTTTTAATAAATAGTGGTTCAGTTGGTAGAGCTGTTGCCTCTCAGCGAGAAGGTACGACTACACACTCGGACTTTCTGGGTGGAGTTTGCATGTTCTCTCCGTGCATGCGTGAGTTTTATCCATGTACTCGTTTTCCTCCCACAGACCAAAAATAGGCATGTTGGTAATGCTAACTACCTCTTACTGGTAACATTTTCTACTTAACAAGGCTAAAGTAGTTTTTTTCATCCCTATGAAAATTCTAATCTCAAAATATTTTACAGTCGTTCATGCAGATGCCATTTTAAAACCTTCACGTCTCTACACTTTTGCAATATGCTAAACTATGTTTCTAAGTCTAAACGCTCTAAAAGAGCACAGAATGTCATGATTTCCCTCTCTCTCTCTCTCTGCCTCCCCTGCTCTCAGCCACCTGCAAGCGTTCTTGGCCACGCCCACTTCTCCGCTCTACACGCAGATCAGCTGAAGGAGGAAGTTTATCATGCAGAAAGGGCTGCACAGAGGAGCTGCACCCGCATCGTATGTTATCAACCATAAAATGGCCCTTATCAATGATTATCATCCCCATACGTAGCCGTCAGAATGCCCCTACTGTACCTACTAGTATGTTTAAAGGTACGTTGTCACCGTTACAAGCGATGACAGCAGGCTCTGTCTTTAGCTATGTGCTAAAGTTTCGAGTAAAGCCTCTGGCGTTAGGTTTAGGGTTGGTCCTCTGGGTCAGGTTTAAGGTTAGGTTGAGGAAAACAGTTACATAAGCTGAAAAAAAAACAAAAACGCTACACTTCCGGGTTTACGGAAACACACGTTACCTACTCACAGCGATAACAACGCTGATAACATTCTGTTAAACATGCTAGTAGGTAGATTGTGACCTATTCGCCGGTACAGATGTGGATGATAACAGTTGATAACACCCATTGTATGGACTGACAACATCCGAACCCGCTGGGAGCAGGAGGAAGCTTTTTATGCAGCTCTGGACTGCACAAAGTTGCAGCAGGTGCTAAATAATTTTAATCAATTTATTTTAAATAAAAATTCCATGTCGATCGTGTGGCTACGGAAGCGTATTGCATTCAACCATGAAAATATTTTTTTGGAGCTTATGTAGTAAAAATGTGATAATTATGTAGTAAAAACTTGATAATTATGTAGTAAAAACGTGATAATTCTGTAGTTAAAACGTGATACTAAGTAGTAATAACGTGATACTATGTAGTGAAAACGTGATACTATGTAGTAAAAACGTGATAATTATGTAGTAAAAACGTGATAATTATGTAGTAAAAACGTGATAATTATGTACGGAATGCAATACGCTTCCGTATGTGGCTGATTCATCAGTCAGACAATTGTGTCATGTCCATTCTTATTGTGAAAAACTGCAATAGAGCTAATCCACAATAAACAAACTGCAAGGTAGCAAGGGACTACAGTATACAGGTAGTCCTCGGGTTACGACGGCCTCAACTTACAACGTTTCGCGGTTACGAACGCCCTCCCATTGAAAAGCATTGTTCGAGTTACGCGGTTTGTGTGCCTTTACACCAAAAAATACGGTACCGAAACTCAGCAAAGGACAGCAGAACTTTACAGGAGGTTTACAGGAGGGAGGGGGGAGAGTAGCTAGCTTGACGCAGTCAGTGGAAAATTACAGACCTCATTGTTTGGACTGGCAGACCGGAGCAGAGGAGGTTAGGAAGGCGGTTTTACGTCGTAAACAAAAAGTGTGGATGGATGGATGGTGTCACCAGTTGGCAGAAACAGCAGAGCTGGACCGGAGCAGCAAGAGCTAACATGCTAACAGACCTTGCTGTAAACGCTATTGACCACGTGAAGCAGCTGGAAGCTGCAGAGCTCAGAGGTGCAATGAGCTAACATGCTAACAGACAGAGGAAGAATTCACCAGCATACCAGTAGTTCATTAACTTTTTTTTCCTTCATTATGGCTCCTAAATTTATGTGGTTTTTGATAATTATAATAAAGTACTGGAAGTATGAGGTGCTGTTTGGACGTATTTTCCGACTTGCGTCAAAATCCGTGTTACGAACGGGCGTAGGAACGGAACTCGTGGGGACTACCTGTATAGTAATGTTTTTGCCAGAATTACGCAGTCTGCATTAGAAATGAGGCAGCTTCATTCAAAAAACTCATCCTGGTGTGAAGAGGATGGCTATAAGGTGAGAAGGGAGGCCATCTATAAAAGGAAAAAAGAAAAAAGAAAACGAAATAAAGCAGCTTGCTTCTGCTGTTATTTACACCAACAAAAAATACATAATTGAATGTAAATAATAATATAAAGTGAAACTGAAAAAAAGTTTTTTTTGCATGAACTGCTATAAAATGTTTGAAATAAGAGTTTTAAAAATGACCCATTCAGACAAGCTCAGTGTTATTCCAGCGTATTCAAGACAGAACTAAACTCTGTTTATTCAAACTGAGGTCCAGCCATTCATTCATCCATCCATTATCTTGACCCGCTTCTTCCTTTCCGGGTCGCTGGCGCTCATGTCCATCTGTCACTGTGCAAGAGACGAGTTACACTCTGGACAGGCCACAAGTCCATCACAGGACCACATAGTAACAAATGAAACAAACAACTATGCACTCTCTCACTCATACCAAGGGGCAATTTCATTTTGCAATTTCTTTTATTTTGCACCAACTGTGCAACCAGTCAAAGAAATATCTACAACAAAGTATGAATTGTTCCTAAAACTTCCACCGAATCAAAAGATCTGAACTATCTGGCAGGCCCCATCAATATCTGTTTTTAAAACTCGTTTAAAACACATATGTTTTCATTGGCTTTTAAACCAGAGTGAGTTCACATCTCTGTTTTAATGTTGTATTATTTTACTTGTGATGTTCTGATTATTTATATGATTGCTTTTATTGTTTTGTGTTTTGTTTTTGTTTTGTACAGCACTTCGGACGGCTGATGCTGTATTTTTAAGTGCTTTATAAATAAACTGTGGTATGGTATCTGTTTAAAACTAATATTTGATATTCAAAGACTAATCTGCTTGAAGCAGTTAATATAACATAATTTACATAAATCAAAAACACTGGTTGAAAAAAAATACATTGTCGAAGGTTTAAAAAACGAGATTCTTTATTTATGTGAGTGATGCATTTGTGTTTCCTGCATCCCCACAGTGCATGAGCTACCATAGCAACTCCCATCTGGTTGCACGTCAGTGAAAGGCTAAAAATTCCTTATACTGTATAGCTGTCCACTGAATTTCAACGATTGCTACCATGTTTCCCTTTTTTCACAGGAGTCACCTTCGTAGTATTGAAAAATGTTAGTGTTTTTTAATTTGTTATTTGTCCATTTAGAATTCCACAAATAGTCCCCCTTTATTTAGAAAAAAAACACTGTCTGCTGCCTCTACATGGCACAATTAATGTTCTGGGAACTTTTAATGATGTTTCAGATAAATTGCACAGCTCTTCAAAACCCATACAGGTAATACTCTTCTGCTCTCTGTTAACAACTATCTCCTCAGTGTGTTACAAGTCTAACCAGATGTAGAGACACATATGCTCTATTATCTAAGGAGAGGCCAACAGCAAAACACTAGAAATGTTTTCAAGCTAAATCTGGTTTTAACATCACGCCTGACAGTAGATGAGAACAAAATATCCAGTTGCATCATTAGAGCTAAAACTCGTGACAACACGTACAGTCAGGAACTAATAGGATGTCTATGAGGCTCTTGAGAATTCATATAAATGTTCATCTAATTACCTGCTTCATATACAGACTTTTCGACATGGTTATAGCATATTCACTGATATTAAAACTGAGCTTCAGCAATGTTTGACTTGACAAGCTCTGAAAGGAGTCTTTTTGAAAATATGCTATACAAAACTATATTCATGCCCTTTTTTAACCTTACTTTATTAATGAACTTGTTTTTAGTAATAAAATTGTGCTGTTTTATATCAAGATGTTTAGTGTTAGAGCCTGAATATTGCAATAAAATGGATCATTACTATGCTATATAAAATAATTAATTAAAACAAAGATACAAATCAAAGTCACAAACAGAAACAGACACTCTCTAGTCTATAATGACACCATCAAATCAAAAAAGGCGTTCATTACAGAACAACTGGATTGTAATGAACGCCTTTTTTGATTCTTTTTTGATTTTATCATGTCCTGGACGACTGAGAATCTTCACCAGCATATAATGACACCAATGAACAGATGTGAAATTCTGAATCAAACATAGATGCTAAGATTTTTTTAAATACCTACCTGTAATCTTGAGCTGGAAACACACCAAACATGCTGCCATACCAATTTCCTCGGCAGATGAGAGTCAGATACCACTGTATCTGCATTGTTACCCATCTCTGATTTAATAATAATAAATGGGGCCAAGATGGTGTAGTGGCAAAGAATCGGACTTGTTATCCGAAGGACCCAGGTTCGAACCCTGGCCACGGCACACCATCTTGGGATGTCTATGAGTGCACATCTATTTTCCCAGCTCCCCGAGCGCGACTACGCTGCTCACTGCACCACCTGGTGGTGGTTGGGTTAAATGCAGAAGACCAATTTCGTCTGTCAAGTATGGGAACATACACAGATGACAAATGTGACAAATTATTATTATTAATGTCATCACATTGTCATCACTGTATGTTTCCATACAATGGTGAAATTAGTCTCTGCATGTAGCCCATCCACCACCAGCTGGTGCAGTGGGCAGCTAATGAAGGTGCCTGGGGGGCAGTGTTGGGGTAGTTACCCAAAATAAGTAATTAGTTACACATTACTAGTTACTTTTTTAAAAAGTAATATATTACACTACTTAGTTACTCAGTTCTGAAAGTAACTTAGTTACATTACTTTCGGATTACTCTAATACCTGAGATTTAACCTGTATTAATTTTTATCTTTCAATAATGATATTAGAGATCTTTTTGACACTCATTTTTGATGAAAAAGTAAAACAGCAGTGCTACATAACAAGCACAATGCATATGTAAACGTGCCATTCAAAAGGTATGACAATATCAAAATGTAAAACTTCTGTTTTAAAAAAATAAAACAAAATAAAAAATAAAACATCTGAAATGTTTGTTTACAAGTTTGTTTACCTCAGCCTTTGTAGTGGTTGCCTGGCGGTGAAATTCAAGCCGAGCCTGCTTAAACGGTGGCGGCATCAAACTTGCACCATCCCTCTGCGGCTCTTTAGCAACTAGCTTAGCATTAGCGTGTTGTCTTTGTAAATGCTTGTAAAGATTTGACGTCGAGTTCGCAGCAGTAGACAGTGTCTTGTTGTGGCCCAGACATAGCTTGCACACTACTGTAATGTTCTTGTCCTTTCTCGTGACAAAAGAAAAATAATATGAATACTTCCATCCATAAAATGACATTGCCGTATGTCTATGTACCTTTATATGTCTATGTACGTTGACGTATGACGTTCCGACGTCATCGCGTACGTCTTTGTTTTCCCCACGTGACAGTCTGCTCCATAGATATCTATATATAATGTCTATGGTCTGCTCCGTCGTCCTCGTCCCACAACTCTTCTCCGAAAGGTAAAATAAAATAAATAAAACTATTCTCCGAAAGGTCCTGATTGTAACGCAAGTAACGAATGTAAGGTTTTGTCAGTAACTGTAATATATTACAGGCATTTTCAAAGTAGTGCGTTACACTACTACGTTACTGAAAAATGTAATGTCATTACACTCAACACTGCTGGGGGGCATTTTGGGGATGGGGTGTGCTACCCAGAAACACCACGAGGTATGCAGTGACCGGGCATCAAACCTGGGACTTTTGGGCCCCGAGCTGGCTGCCATGCCTCTACACCATCTTGGCCCCCACAACTGAGTACATAAATATCCTTCTGGAGAAAGTTAAGTCATATTTTACCGACATCAACACATTTATAAAATAAATATTATTGAAGGACTTCAGCAATTCCAGACCTAAAGTAGAAAAATAACTGGCTTTTATAATGACACATGTCAGTGTCACAGGTTGTTGCATCCTTACTGGCCAAATTCTCAGTTTCATTTTATCCTCCTCTTCAGTGTGATGCATGTGTTGAGAAGACAGTGCTGCATTTTTCGCTGTATAAGTCATAGTTGTTTTAAGCTAATTTTCATGCCCTACAACTTTTATGCTGAAGCAGCATATTTATGGATTTTTCCACCATATTTATAAACCAATTTTTGGCTGAGGCATGACCGTTTTCATTCATTCTGACTGAAAATATTGAAAACTACCATTTTCAGCCGCTACATGCCAGTTGAGCAGTATGGTAAATGGACTGTACTTATATAGCGCCTTTCTATCTGATCAAGATACTCAAAGTACTTTACATTACAATCTGTGTCCTCATTTACCCATTCATACAGCACTCTACTAGATGTCTACAAAGCTAATTGAATAAATCATTCTAAAGAGACTAATCAGTGCTTTATCACATTCAAACACCGATGGGACACACATCGGAGGCAGTGAGGAGGCATATACTGCAATGTTATTGCCCAGGGACACTTCGGCATGTGACTACTGGATGATTCTAACCCCGAACTCTTGTATTGGAGGACGATTGCTCTAACCACTCAGCCACAGCTGCCCTGGCATGCCGTTGTATCATGTAATAGGTAAAATTGGGCTATTAATGACAGTCGGCTTGTCATAGCCTGCCACCATCGTCTGCCTGGAGCAACCGTCAAATCAGCTTCATGTCACTGCACTGCCCAAGCGAAATGCAGCTAATTTGACCATTGAAGTGCATTTATTAGTAAAAGTTAGACTGAAAGACACTTTTGCTATGAAGTCAAGCAAACAAATAATTGTTTTTAAGCGTTAATCTTGTTAAATCCTTGTTAAACTCTTCCCCCGCATCTTCACGCTACCGCCATTTGGCAGCCAACCAATTTTTGGCACAACACCGGCCCACATTTCCAGGTTGTCAGTGATGACAGGTAACAAATGTGACATGTTAGCGGTGACGCTAAATGTATGCGACGTATATGGCGAAGCAATGTATTTATGGCTTTTTCCACGTTATTAGACATATTTGGACTAATTTGACTTATAGGGCGGTGTAACGTTTATGGCGGAAACTATGGTATTCAGAAACTTGGTTACAATGAAACACTGATGTCACATGTACAGTATAATACCTGACATTTTATCCATGATCAGAGGTATGAAATTTCAAGGTGGCTTTTTTTATTAAAGGAAAAGTGTGACTGATTGAACTTGAAGTGGGTGCTTATAAAGTTTTGGTTATGCATTTTTGTTTATGTGTGTATGTCTTTGCACAGGTTTGGAGGTTGAATGGGGGTCGGATCCACGATTAAGAAGTGTTTGAGCACTGAGCCATATCATCTTTAAGAATGGGTTTTATTGGATGTTTCTGAGAAGCAGTGGCTTTCATCTGTCAAAGAGCAACTTGTGAACTGGTGACAGGTATGTATAAATCTGACAAAGGGGAGCAGGTAACCTCACAAACAAAGTCCTAGCAACTTCATTGTTACAAAAAGGAGGAAGTGTAGCGCAAGAGTTGTAAGTGCAGAGCGGTGAGTGAAAATATACTACTCTTTATCAATTGAGGTAAAATGGTTCAATCATTCTCCAACAAAATGAAACATTTTAATGAAGCACCAATTTTGTTAGTCATAGTTGATTTGATTTCTGGTTTATTTCTAATATTATTGAGCTCTGTGTTCCCTAACCCTGGTTCTTGAGGGAAAATGTATTCCATTTTCTTGTCTTTAAAGGAATAAACTATTTCAACAAGTTGCCCACTGGTTGCTGCTGTTCTGTGGCCTGCTGGTTGCTGCTCTTCAGTGCCCTGTTGCTGTCCAGTGGCCCACTGACTGCTACTGTCTAACAAATTGTTGTTGTCAGGCAGCCCACTGCTGTTTAGTGGCTTGTTACTGAAATGCTTTCCTTGAATATTTTTAAAATGCTTTCATAATGCTGACATACTGGCATTTTACTTTGTATATCAGAATGGCTATTGCATTATGATTGCTTATGGCAGTTATACTGTGGCACATCTGACATCAAGCCATGGACAGTAGGTCAACCACAAAGATCGAGAGCAGAGAGGGACAGCTACTCCAATGGTCATCAGTGAAAAATGCCTTGACTGATACTCGGGTTGAAAACCTGCACTTATACTGAGACACCCCATACTATGATGTTATCTGTTAAGGAAGATTAACCAATATGCTAATACATCAGAACAACATCAAGCAATGCACTAAAATATAATTGTAATTTCTTTGTAGAAACAATTCTACGTTTGTTAGTTTCTTTGTTAGCATAACGCTGTTTGAAATGTGCCCCTGAACAATCTTTATTGGCAAGAAACTTCAATGAGATCTGACAGGGCTAAGTCTTGCATCTTTTGTCCAGCATTACTAAAAGATTTGGTGGCGCTGTAGTTTTGCTATGGATGTGCAATATTCAGATATATGGTGGCATAAGCAAGAGGTGAAATGGGATTCACCAATGGGGAAACCTGTTAACTTTATTCTATATTGTAAGATTGGCCGTTTCTGTAAATGTCATTCTGATGATTGCCACAAACATAAACACTGCTGCAAAACCACACTGGCCTGGTTCAGCTGAACAGCCATGCAGCATGAAAATTTAAACACGTTTTGAGAAAAACGACAATGTTACATGTCAGTGGAATTCCTCCAAAACCAATTTCAGAGGTCTTGTTGTGTCCATGTCTCTGCAGAAGAAAGGTGTTTCAACAGCATTACATAGAAACACAACATAGGCACAGAGAATTTTAATGTTGCAACAGACTGATCTTAATATTCTTTAATTTCATCAATAAAAGTGCTGCTTTTATTATTCATAGTAAAACTCACAAACACATCCATTAGCCTTCTCAGCTACAAAGCGCTCTATGACTGTAGAGGCTCTTTTTCTTCTGTAAGGTCAAAGGACGTTTGGCTGGCAAATTCAGGTGAAACTCTCTCTAAACTAACTTGTTAGCACAAAAGTGTTTTTTTATAATCCAGTTTACATCCTACTGGTTTTTAGTTTGCATGTTTTACCCTAAAGTTTTAATAGGTTTTTAAGCAGCGATGTTATATGCATCAAATAAGTTGAAGGATGTTGGACTAATACATCTAATGTAATTCTGTTTTTCTTTTCTCTTCTGTTTTGTTTATAGCCTATAATTTCAGCAAATGTCATAAGAAGGCCAAAGTCAATGTACCACAAAGTAACATTATTGTATCAGTTTGTAAAAGGGGATAACAGCTCTTGTATTATTGTGCCTGTGTGACCCATGCAATGCGAATAGGACGCAGTGTAAACAAGTGAACATTTTTATTTTTGTTATAACTGGGATTTAAATTAAAACAAGTCCATAAAGACACCATCTAGCAACCCAGATAACTAAAATAGCATATAATCTAATTTACGTTTAAATCGAACATTTCTAACAGGTACCGGTATGTGTTTTTTTATTTGTTTTTTTATAAAAGTCCTCAAACTTTGTGCCAAATAATGGCACTTTCGCAAACAAAAATATCTTGATGTCTGGTCAGGTGATAAATCACTAAATGTCAATAAATTATGTACTATTTTGTAATCTTGGAACTCCGGTCCACTTGCCTTCAGTCTAAGCCTGTCCTGCTTCTCACCTGCCTACAACCCACCAAAGTACCAGCTACTACTCACCTCATCTCATCCTTGCCATCATACATACCTGGAATCCACCGCTCTCCTCTGTGCAGTCGTACACGTGTCTTGTTAGAAAAATAATTATATCCGTTTCACTACATACAGTAACCTAGAAACCATACTTACCCATCTCCCTCCTCTGCAGATCTTCCTAATGTCTCCTGTAAATATAGTCTGTAAATAAATACCACTTTTTATCCTGAGTTGCTTGACTCCGTTACTCTCAGTTCCTCTGCTCTGGGTATTTATTGTTGTAGTTTTGATAATCTGCAAGTACAAATACCAGCAGCAGCTAGCTGTAGCACTTGTGGTTTAGCTTGCAGCACTTCTGCCAGGAATTTCTGCCAGATTAAAACTACTGAAATTGATTGTGATTGATAAAATAAGTTTTTTTTTTAATGCACAACCCTATACACCGGTCCACGTTGGTTTTGGAGCTACTTGAATTAGCTATGAGCTTGTCAATCCAGTTAAAAATAAATTATGTTTCTCTAAACTGAAGTTGTTCAAAAAAATATCTACAACAGGTTAGATAGTGGTTGTTCATGGTCCTTCTACATAGCTCCATTTCAAAAGATACAAGTTATCTCTTGATGTGATCCAAGAAATGAATTCTGAAATTGATGTTACTGCTTTTTCTTGTAAAAACAAGACCAATGTTTTATATAAAACATGATGCTGTGGAGATACAATAGTATTGTGTTTATATCACTGTTGTCACTCTTTATAAGTGGGTTTACAATCACTTTGACCTGTGCAGAGATGGCAAGGGCAGCATTGACTCCATAAGAAATGAAATGCATCAAGTCATTTTTTCTGTTTCTCCAATCGTGTGCTTGCAATGTCAAGCAAACAACTTTTATTTATTTTTTATTTATTTTTTTGCTGTGAAGAATCTGTCATCAGCTGCATCTCAACTAGAAAACTGTACAGATGAGCTAGAATGCTATTTGGATTGCAACAGGTTGTTCTTGAGTAGCATTTGAATATTTAATTCCATCTGTGTTTTAAAAGGGCTACATAATTAAGTACATGCGGCTATTTTTAAATTTGGCATAAATATAAATGACTTGCATGACCGCACACTCAAAGGAGAGGAAATAAAAATTATTCTATGCCGTTTCAAAAATTACTGGTGCTTTAAGATTAAAATTAAAACATCTTAGAGATTAAAAGTAAAGTAGCATATTTATTATGAGCAAACAAATTGGGAGTGAACAGGAAAATCCATTATTTGAGAAAGTACCACAGTTACACAAAAGTTTAGTTTGTATAGATATTTTTTAAAAATTAAATAGTTTTATACAATTTTTTACAGAGCAATAGAAAACATTGTCCAAATTTTTTTTTTGCTTTGAATTTGACGTATTACATTTTCCTTAAAAAAGGCTCAGTTGTGACTTTAAGTGATTAAAATGATCAGAGCTCTTGTATAACCAAAAAAAAAAAAAAAAAGATTCTTTTATAGTTTAGTACAGTTTAAATTCACAAAGTTCAGGGTTTTTGGAGTTCAGGGGAATGTTCTACAGAAATAAATGATGAATTAAAATCTTTGTAAATGACAGGTTTTTTGTACTGCTTACCTAAGAAAACGTTCTGGTTTTGATCTTGGCAGCCGATCACTTGTTGGGCTCTGTTGGATTTTCACAAACTAATGCTTATTGATGCAGGCTGGTCCAACTCTGTTGATACATGACTTCTCCATTATGGGTCTCTTTTCATTGTAATCCTGTTCATCCAATTACAATGCAATTTCCTAGTGTGTTTTTTTTTTTTTTTTGGTAAGGATGCACATTATACAAAAGTATATCTTCTGCAGGGTGTTGCTGTTCAGTGCCAGCCTCTGTTCGCAGCCAATCAGCGGTTATAGCTGGATGATTACTCAAACTCACAGAAGTGTGGAAATGGACAAATTGGAGTCTCTTTTCACTCAAGTCAGAGCTTCTTAAAGTGTCGAGCTGAGATTGAAGTACTTCAAGGCTAATTGTGTAACTACTCTGAGTGCCTGCATCCAAGAGTTATGTAGAAAATTGAATGTTACTACGGACAAAGACATATAATGACAATCAATTCCAGAGTTTAAAAAAAAGTGACACGGAGCTGCTTTCAATTTCAAATCAAAGTGAGCTCTTGAGGACGTAAACGAGGATGTCCATAACTACAAAACTGCATTAACAAAAATAAATCCTTCATTAAGATCTATTGTTTAGGAAATTTGAACTTTCATCTTTCTACTTAAACCTAATTCTTGCTTCATTTTAAATCAGTAGACAGCAAAGCATTAAGCTTGATATTAAACTTGTTCAAACACATGTTGCACATTTAAAGTCCAGCACTTCCTGAAACTTTGAATGACCCATTTGCTCTCTTTGAGGCTTCAAACACCAACGTTTCATATTTATTTACACCCTTTCCTGATGGGCGAGGCTGGTTTTAGCTGTAATTTTTAACTTCGATCCTGTGATTTTGTTTAGTCTACAGTATATTATCTTACTTGGCACAGTTGGTTATTTTGTTGTCCTCTTTGTTCCACATCAATAAGCCTTGAAAACATTGTATTTGAGTCCCAACTGACCTAATGTTTATTATGTGTTGATAAGATCCTTACACAGATAAAAGTCAGTGTTAAAAAGATTTTACATACGTGTGCAAAAACAGTAAAACTGTGGAGAAAATGTCACAATAACGTATTGTAATATCATGGTTTGTGGGGGTTGTTATAATTTTTGTGTTTTAAGTTGATTCTCGTTTGCCACGATAAAGCCAAAGGCAGATAATGATGGGTTTTGTTTTTATGTGTGTTTCATTGTGTATCTGTCAGTCAGATAGCCCATTAACCAATGAAACTCAGAAAGTAATCACTAGGCTTAATTTGAGCCAGATCCTGCTGGAACAGGATCTGGGAACTCTTATTTTGACAGGGTGCATTCTGTAACTATTTGCTTGGCTCTGGTCTTACTAATGATAAAGTTATAACAATTTGACTGCCTTGAATTAAAAAAAAAAACTATATTGGACATGTAATGTATTACATAAAAACTCATTTTAAACATAATAGCTACTTAAGAGCTTCTTAATATCACATACAAGCTACCCCTTTAAGTAAGCCTTTCTGCTTCTACCCTCCGCCCTTAAAAATAGTCATGGGTAATTTAATTAAAAAACACAAAAATATAATTAAACAGCGTAACTAAATTACAAATCAGTTTTACAGTTTAAGTGGGTCATTAATAAAATTTGGATTATTTATTAAAAGTACAAGATAAATGTTTGATGGGTAAATATGTGACATACATCACATATCAAAACAATGGCACCAATTTATTAATACTGTTTACTTTTATTACTACTGCTTACATGTAATTACTACTGTTTACATTTATTTACACTACTCTAATATCTACACCACTGCTGGTACATATACAGTGTGCTCTGAACGGTCTTATTTAGGGATGCCCAATGTGCCTTACTGCATATGCCACTTTTTGCCTCTATAACAACATCAACTACTACCTCATACATATACTGTGTACATTGACTCATACGCTGCTTTGCCACTTTGCAAATGTCAATGCTAGAAACCTTTAGTTTATTTTAGTTATACTTTTTATACTCTTTTTTTTGTGCTAGTATGCAAAAACTCAGGACAGTATTATGTTCATTAAATGTTTAATGTTTTAGTTTTAGAGTTGGTGTGGATTTTCATGCTCTTGCACCGCTATGCAAAAAAAAAAAAAACTCAGGACAGTGTTAGTTTTACTATTTTATGCTTATGTCTATTATTATATGTTTCAGTGTTTCAATGTTTAGATGTTTACTGTTGCACCGAGGGACTGAGAGAAACGCAATTTCGGTCCTGTGTATGTCCTGTACAGTACATATTGCAGATCTGACAATAAAGTTGACTTTGACTTTGACTTTGAATTTGTCAAAGTAACCGTTATCAAAATGTCGAAAAGACTGTCCAATTTTTTTTAAATGGCTTCTCATTGTACAACTAAACAATTGAAAATTGAAGCACATGAAAGCAATGGAGAGCATGTGCAACGATGCTTGAGAGAAGCAGAGCGTGCTCAATTCATACAGGGAGGGAGCTGATGGTCAGGTTACTTCTTGTTGCTCTCTAAAATAGTTACAGTATTGAATCAAGTGTTTACTTATGTAGGTACTTTTTTTTTTTGAGGGGAAGAACCCCCAGACCCCGGGGTCTCTCATACACATATATATACTGTATATATACAGTAATTTACATTGCATACTCCAAGTACTCACAAATTTTTTAACCATTAAATTATTATTATTTTGTGGGATTGTGCAGAATGGAAATTTCAACATCTAAAAAAAAAAAAACTTCATAATTTCTCATCAGAAGAGGATTCTAGTTTAAAACATAGACATGAAAGGAGCTGAGCAATATACCGTTTTTGAGGAATGCTAGATTTATATTGCTTTGGATTTTACAGGTTTTGTTATGATTAGAGTGGTTTAAGTTAGACTTTTTTATCTATGCATTTAATTATTTATTTATTGTAATTCTGATATGTGTATAGCCTTTAGATCAGACGTACCTGACTCTGAGCTTAGGAGCTAGTGTACTGCAAGTTTTAGCTGCTTCAGTACACTTTATTCAAGTGAATGGCTCTGCAAACCTTTATGATGCTTACGAGGTTTCACAAGCACTAAAATCAGGTGTTTGAGCTGGAACTAATATAAAACTTAAAGGTGGTGTGACATGATTTTGGAACTATGCATAAAGTGGCACAACATATATATGTTGTATAATTCAACTATGTTAGTTTTTACAAGCAAAATGATAAATCAATGAAATTTTGTTTCAAAAGTGATTTTGAAATTGGTGCCGTGTTTCGTCACGGGACATCCGAGTACTTATGCATGCGACGTCGTGACGTAGTGACAAGGAGTTCGGTCAGCTGGCTGCTATTAGCACGCAGTGTAATTGTCTTCAAGATCGCCTATTTTCTTTTGTATAACTTGAAAAATGCCGGTACGTTGTGTCGCATTTTGGTGTTCTAACATCGCCAGCTCTGTAGACGACTACGATCGGGTTCCAGCCCTTCACCCTCTGATCCTTGCTCATCTGACATGTCGGACTCCCCCTCGCACCCTGAACGGTAAGACTCAAATAAATATGGCTGCAGTCCTACAGTGGAACCAGCTGTTTCTTGTTCATCACTCGAAGTGGAGTGAACTAACTTGGGCTTCCCAAACTGAAGACAAATCGCTCAAATCTTCACTTAAATTGCTTAATTCCTCAGTTTATATATTCAATGCTATTGGTTATTTACAAGGTGCGTTCTGGCAATTGCGTCATAAAAATGCATCGACGTTTGACTGCGACGCACTGCGGAGTTACTTCATTAAAACTATTTTATTTTAAAATACTTTTATATATTAATTATTCGAAGCATCTGTGTACAAACAATCAAAGCTGAGTAGCTCCTCTTTCTAAAATATCTGTTTTAAAATCATGTCACACCACCTTTAAAGGACAATGAACACTGAGGACTGGAATCAGGGACCTTTACTCATCTTCAGTCATTCCTGCTTGAAGCGTCTCACTTACATGTCTGCCATTCAGACTCTGCACACCTGTTGTCACTTTGTAATCACCATCTCCAATGCTTGTTTGCTCCTACGTTTTTCATCAATTCGTTCTGTAGTTTGACTAGTTCTTCTGTTTGCTTTTATTTTGATATTGAAGAGAATCACTGAACTCCTACAAACACTTCCTTTGTGCCCCGCCAACAACTCACTGTTCACCAAATGTGAGCCATAAAGAAAGAAAAATGAAGTAACTGGAAACAAATGCAGAAGAAATACATCCTCAGAGGCACATCATTTTAATATGGTAACCTGAGAACAGCCCACAGTGACAAATGGTAGGGTGTATGTGCCTTCATCTTTGTGGTCGTGCTTTTTAAGCTGCAGAACAAATTTTCAACACAATGACCCTTTCAAAAGTGAATAAAAAACTTTCAACCACTCGCCGCCTTCCATTTTTATTGTCAAGTGTTGAATAATAATAATGAATGTCAGTCAGTTTAAAGGCACTGTTTTATTGCACTTGAAATCTACAAACATAAAAGCACATGTATATGGTGCCCTAAAATAAAATGCATCTCCCCATTTGTGTGTAGCATGTGTGACTTTCTCAGCTGTGTAATGACCTCGGATTTTGTTAACACCATGTTAAAGGGTCATGTCTGAAAAGTGGTCAGTCCATATGCAGACAACTGTTCTAAGTGTAATCCATACTGTTATTTTCCATACATTGCACATGGTCTGTGCTGCAACTAATGAATTACTAAAAACAATGTAAAATTTAAACTCATCCCAAAGATTACAGAACTTGGATGCAATTCCATTTGGTTTTGTTTTTTATTTATTTACTGATCATTTGAAAGATCATACTTTAAAGCTGCAGTCTGTAAGTTTTCTAAAAATATATTTTTAACATATTTCTTCACTCTGTCACTATCTCCTGCAGACTGATGTTAAACAAGTAATCTCTGGAAAAAAACTATACTGTAGTCCCCTTGCTTCTCTAAAAGCATTTCTAAAAACCCACAGTGACCCGCCGTTAACCAGCCAATAAAAACAGAGTTTTTAACCAGTCAATAAAAACAGAGCTTCTCACGCCCCCGCCTGTCCCAGCCCCAGCGGCCGCGCACGTTCTTGTTCAAAGGATTGCAAAGCAATGCAAAACTGTTTTGTATGTCAATCAATCAATCAATCAATCAATCACCTTTATTTAACCAGGTAGAGCCCATTGAGATCGAGATCTCTTTTACAAGGGTGACCTGGTCAAGTGGTCAGCAGCACACGTCACATTGGCAATAGGCATTTGCACTTATCAAAAAGAAAATAAAGAAAACTACAATCACAGTAAACAGATGTTGACAGTTCAAAACCAACAGGATATGACAGATTTCTATATACATTATATACAAAACAAGCAGACAAAAAAAACCAACAATGACATGTATATTGGATAAGTAGTGGTTAACACAAATGTATTAAATTCCCCTTCTTCATCCCTGATCTGGACTTTTCTTTTGTTTTTTTGCCAAAAGTCAAGTGATCGCTTCCTCCTCCGCTGACTCCATGACTGAAATGATGAGGAAATGAATGAATTTGTCACGAGCGAATTAAACTCGGGTTCAACGTGGCTGCGCGAGGCTCTGCAGATTTCCTGGTGTTCTGGTGTGCTGGACCAGCGCTCCATGTTTTTATTTTATTTTT
Source organism: Garcialebias charrua (assembly GCA_038048925.1). Taxonomy (NCBI): domain Eukaryota; kingdom Metazoa; phylum Chordata; class Actinopteri; order Cyprinodontiformes; family Rivulidae; genus Garcialebias; species Garcialebias charrua. Next base: position 83,892 of record JBBPBX010000582.1, read on the forward strand.
TAGAACATTTTATTAACATATAAACACAGAATATCGCAGCGGCTGCGACAGGACATGCAGTGGAGGCGGAGCTAAGGAGGCTGAGCTGAATTTCAGCGAGAGCAAGGGGGAGGGACCAGAATGCTTTCCCTGTTGAAATTTTTTCTAAGTCCTGCGTTCTACAGAAACTTACAGACTGCAGCTTTAATAACCTGCCTAAATAAAGGTTGAATTAAACAAATAAAAAGCAAAAAATAAAATAAAAACACTGAAAATCTCATAATAAGCAAACGATATAAAAAAAATA
>JBBPBX010000582.1:93884-124757 GCA_038048925.1 Garcialebias charrua
GCATGTATGTCCGATTAACTTTTGGATTCAACCCAGCTCAAGGTGTCTTTTACAGTCAACTGACCTTCCACAACACCCTTTGAGTGCAAAACATTGTGTAACATCTTTGCATCAACTGAATGGTTTCCAGTGTTTTCTTTTTTTTTAACCAAAACATGAACAAAAATGGTCTTGTGACAAATTGACTGCAGTCCAAAAATGATGCTTCAATATAAAAAGGACTTCATAATACAGTATTAGTGTTTGGTACTGTATAAAATTTAAACTACAGTTGAAAATCCCTCCAACCTCGAAAATGTGCACTTTGTCACCACCTAATGGGTTTTTCAGAAAAAGTGTGGTGGCGCTGTATTCATCTGTGTATATTAGTTTATTTGTTGTCTGCTAATATGAAAATGTTTTTTTGTGGACAAGTTCACTGGTCTTTTGAGATTTTGTTTTTCATGCTCTTTTCACAGTGTGAGCCTTGCAATGACATTTTGCAAAATGTCAAAATCTTTGCAGAAACTTCTCTTGCTGTTGGCCAGCTGAAAGTTTGTTCAATAAGACAAAGAATGTCCCAATATGATACAGCTATTTCATATATTTCATAATGCATTACTTTTATTTACAATTCTGGTTGGGTTAAAGTTAAATTGTATATTTGGGGGAATTTGGTAAAAACCAACGATATAAAGATGCCTTTCAGAACTTTCCTCAAATGTTGCTTGTTTATTAAAAAATATATTATTTGAACTCATGGAGCTCTTACTGACTGAATCCTTGGATATTTCTTGGGTAGAAGTTTCCAAACATGGCCCAAGGCATAAAAGTTGAGATTTGCCCTTTATTTCATCACTATACTGTTACTGCGCTGCTATTGTGTAAAACAATTTCAACATCATGGTTAGGTCATTATGGAAAAATATTTATACCTCAAGGGCAATAATAGTTCAGGTAATGTTTAGAATTTAGGTGGCACAAATAGTTATACACATAAGGCAACACCTCGGATCATTTCTAGTACAGTTCTGTGAAAAGTTTATGGGCAATAAATATCTTACGTGTTGTAGATATGTCTCTATGGACAGCATCAAATTGAAGAAAAAACACCAATTCAGACTTTTATGAGCTAAGAGCTAGTCTAAGCTATAAGGAATTGATGCTAAATTAAAACAATTTCAATATGAAAATGTTTATTTTGTTCATGTCAAGGTTTCTTTACAAACATATGCATTAGCACGAGTTGTGGAACTTAAATAGTTGCAAGTAATAAAAGCTGTAGTGATTATTTGGGCCACACTTGACAGAATTATCCAAATATTTATGCCAGAATAACCCCATAATTCCAACTTGACATTGGTGTAAATAAATATGGTTCTTGTGAAATGGGAATACATTTCTAATAGTGTTGTTTTCATACAGCAGAAGCCCACTTTGGGTTTGCTTGGTCTTAGCTGCTAGCTGGTCAGTTGGGTCAGAATCAAACTTTATTTTGCTTAAATGAGATCATTCATAAGGTATATACCGGTACAACAGGTAAGATGTTAAATGTTCATAACCTATCCATAAAAGCCCACTTCAAAAGATCTGAACTATACCTTTAAGAATGATTCATTTTATTATCTATTACAACTTTAATACTGGGGTTTTAGATTAACAGTGTTGGTTTATTTGGTTAAATGCACCTCTTTTTTAGGTTTTGTCATTGTTAGTGTCACCTTTAAATGCTTTCCTCAGTCTTTGTATGATGAGCCACTAGCCACAGAATATGAGCATCAATGTATAAAAAGTACCTTTACATAATGTCAAACAAATTAAAAGACAAAGTTACCGGTAATGCTCAATCATCCAGGTACCAAATCCAATACTTCATCTGAACAGTTTATTTTTGAAACAGTTTGCTGGAACTCCTCTGACTGATCTGTTCAGAATACTCGACTGAGAATTATTGGAATATACATGATATAAAACAGAAAAGTAAATTGGCCGTCTCTGTTTAATATGTAGTTTGTCATCTATTGCTTTATCTGATGAAAAGAGGAGGGAAAAAATGCTGTATTAAAATAATTTAAAAGTCTTCTTTGAATTAGGGTTCTCAAAAAGTAGATATTCATTTGAATATACTGCAACCTCCAAAATACACTCTTCACAGAAGCAAATCATGATAATTAATCAGTGAACAAATGTGTTTTGTTCCTCAGCTTAGAAATATAGAGATGAAGGAAGTGTTTAGTTTGTGTTTTTTTGTCTTATGTCTGTTTTACCGTACTTGTTAAATAAAGGACTCCTTACATGACAGATTCACATCAAACATTGAACTATTTTTAAAGGTTAAGACCAACCTTTTTTATTTTTTATTAAATAAAAGATTCTTGCAAAAAATACACAAGGATTTTGAATTTTCAAGCATTTGTATTAATGTACATTTTTGTTGTAAACCACCCATAGTTGTTTATTATAAAATCAATCATAAACTTATAAATACCCTGATTCACAGGAAAAAGCAGTCAGTGTTTAAGTTATGTTGAATTTATTTAATTTTGGTGTTGAAATCTCACAAGAAAGAGTAGGACAATTTTTTTATTCTTTTAATTTTATGGTGTTCACATCAAGCTGAGGTAATTACCTTCACTTATGCACCATCATCTGGTAATTTTGGTACAGTTCTGAGGCATAAATAGCTTTTTGTACTTTGCAGAAGGGAATGATAAATAGTTTTAGGAGGAACTGTGTTTATCTAAGTGGCAACAATACTCAACTCAACTGTCATTTTATAACTTTTTTCAAATGTAGCAGTAACTCAAAGTGCTTAATGCAAAAAAAAAAAACATAATGACAATATAAAACCAAAAATAGATTATAGAATACGCAAAAAAAAAGAATAATAAGTGTAATGATAAAAATGGAAACAAAAGCATCCATTCATATATTTTCTTTACCATATTTTCCTTTCCAAGTTGTGTGGAGCTGGTGTCAATAAATCCAGCAGAATAATGTCACGCCATTATAAGATTTAGAAAGCTGAAATATGAGACATCCTTTTATGTATAAAGTTTGTTTTTCTAGTTTGACATAAATATCTCTTATATATCTCAGATATTGTGTTTTTAACTACTTTATTCAGGTTCAGCTTCTTAAATTTGAACTGGTTAACCAAACTAGAAGCAAAAAGCAACATTTGTATTAAGGTACAGCCCTTTAAATCCTCCTGTGAAGCCCGGCTGTTAGTTTTCTGAAGGCTTTGTATTTTGCTTTTGATTGTGTGCATGTTGGCTTCTGTGCTCAGCGGGTGCTGCCCTCGCCTCGGGAAGTGACTGGGCCGAGTCGCCTCCACTGTGCTTGTCAGGAAGAAATAATTAAAGTTAAAAGATGAGCCTCAGCTACGGTCAGTGGGTCATTTACCAGTGTTCACATTGCATTTGTGCTTTCATTCTTCTTATAATATTGCATTTAGTAAATGTTTGCTAAAAGTTGTTGATCAAGTTCTTTTGGACAAGACAGATTTTTTTTTCTGACTGCAGTTATTCTCATTGAATGGGGGCCAGTTGAGGTGATTTTATTTTGTTCCTTGTAATTTATCGTTATTCTGGTTGTATATTTGTGTCAGGTACCAAAAGGTTTGCACCTAATGTTGTTGTTTCAGAGAGCAGCAAGGTGGGGCAGTTGATAGAGCTGTTGCCTCTCAGCAAGAAGGTCAACGGATCAAATCTCATCTGGTTCTTTCTGGGTGGAGTTTGCATGTTCTCCCAGTGCATGTGTGGGTTTTCTCCAGGTACTCCGGTTTCCTCCCACAGAACAAAAACATGCATGTTAGTCGGTTGCAGCTGGTACAGAATGCTGCTGCACGATTTTTGACTGGTACAGGCCGACGTGAGCACATCACTCCAGTTTTAATGTCCCTTCGTTGGCTTCCTGTCCAGTTTCGAATCCAAGTTTTTTGAAGTTTTATTGTTTGTTTTTAAGTCTTTGAACGGTTTTAGTCCCTCTAATCTGTCTGAACTGCTTCACCTTTACATGCCATCACCTGCTCTTAGATCCTCTGAGATGCTTTTAGCAGTCCCAAAAACCTTTTATAAATCCAGAGGAGACAGAGCCTTTTCAGCTCTGGCTCCTAAATTGTGGAACGAGCTGCCACTGAAGGTCAGGCAGACCCCATCAATCTCTGTTTTTAAAAAAAAAATTAAAACATCTTTTTTTCATTGGCTTTTAACCCAGAGTGAGTTCACATCTCTGTTTTAGTGTTGTATTTTTTTTACTTGTGATGTTCTGATTATTTACATGGTTGTTTTTATTGTTTTGTGCTTGTTTTGTTTTTGTACAGCACTTCGAACGGCTGATGTTGTATTTTTAAGTGCTTTAGAAACAGCGGGTTCAGATGTTGTCAGTCCATACAATGGGAGTTATCAACTGTAATCATCCCCATATGTATCGGCGAAACTGTCCAATCCACCTCTTAGCATGTTTGAAAAAATGTTATCTGCGTTATAATTGCTGTAAGTAGGCAGCGTGTTTCCGTGAACTCGGAAGTGTTGTGTTTTTGTTTTTTCAGCTTATGTAACCGTTTTCCTAAACCTAACCCCCTTACCCTTGTGCCTAAACCTAACCAAGACCCTAAACCTAACCCAAACTAAACCTAACCACGTAGCTAAAGACAGAGCCTGTTGTCATCGCTTGTAACATGACAACGTACCTTTAAACCTACTAGGAGGTACAGGAGAGGCAGTCTAACCGCTACGAATAGGGATGATAATAAATGATAAGGGCCATTTAATGGTTGATGACATCCGAAGTGGGTGTTTAGAAATAAATTGGTATGGTATTGGTATGGTCTGATTGGTGGCTCTAAATTGTCCCTAGGTGTGGGTGAGGAGTGAATAGTTGTCTCGTTTGTCTCCAGGTGTCCCTGTGATGGACTGGAGACCTGTCCACGGTGTCCCCCACCTCTCACACAGTGATGACTGGACATGGGTACCAACCAGTGACCCTCACAACCTGAACAAGAAGAAGCAGTTAAACATACTGGATGGATGGATGAATGATTATTTCAGCTTGTTGCCACAGGTAAGATATGAATTGTTCATTGCCTACCCACAAAGCCTCAGTTCAAATCTCTGAAGAATCCTTTAAAAGTGTTTTCAGTGTTGTCTTTGCATGATGTTCTGCACCTTCTCTTCTTCTTCTTCTTTCGGCTTTTCCCTTTTCAGGGGTCACCACAGTGAGTCATCCTCCTCCACCTCACCTCTGTCCTCTGCATCCTCTGTCCTCACTCCAACTACCTTCATGTCCTCTCTAACTGCATCCATATATCTCCTCTTTGGCCTTCCTCTGTGTCTTTTTCCTGGCAGCTGCATTTCTAACATCCTTCTACCAATATACCCACTGTCCCTCCTCTGGACATGTCCAAACCATCTCAGTCTGGCCTCCCTAACTTTATCTCCCAGTTGTTCAACATGTGCTGTACCTCTGATTATCTCATTCCTGATCTTATCCATCCTTGTCACTCCTAAGGAGAACCTCAGCATCTTCATTTCTGCTACTTCCAGTTCTTTCTCCTGTCTTTTTGTCAATGACACTGTCTCCAGACCATACAACATAGCTGGTCTCACCACTGTCTTGTAAACTTTTCCTTTGACCTTTGCTGACACCTTTTTGTCACAAATCACTCCTGAAACTTTTCTCCATCCACTCCATCCTGCCTGGACTCTCTTCTTCACCTCTTTACCACATTCCCCATTTTCCTGGACAGTGGACCCCAAGTACTTGAAGTCCTGCACCTTTGTGACCTCTGCTCCTTGTAGCCTCACTGTTCCACCCTCCCTCTCATTCACACACATGTACTCTGTCTTACTACGGCTGACTTTCATTCCTCTTCTTTCAAGTGAATACCTCCACCTCTCCAAGTTCTCTTCCACCTGTTCCCTGTTCTCACCACATATCACAATGTCATCTGCAAACATCATAGTCCATGGGGATTCCTGCCTGACCTCATCTGTTAGTCGGTCCATCACCAGAGCAAACAAGAAGGGGCTCAGAGCCGATCCTTGATGCAATCCCACCGCCACCTTGAAGCTATCTGTCACTCCCACAGCACATCTCACCACTGTCCTGCTGTCCTCATACATGTCCTGTACCAGTCTAACATACTTTTCTGCCACTCCAGATTTCCTCATGCAATACCACACCTCTTCTCTTGGCACCCTGTCATATGCTTTTTCTAAATCCACAAACACACAATGGAGTTCTTTCTGACCCTCTCTGTACTTCTCTATCAACATCCTCAAAGCAAAGATGGCATCTGTGGTGCTCTTTCTTGGCATGAAACCATACTGCTGCTCACAGATAGTCACCTCTTGTCTAAGCCTTCCTTCCACAACTCTCTCCCAGATCTTCATTGTGTGGCTCATCAACTTAATTCCCCTGTAGTTGCTACAACTCTGTACATCACCCTTGTTCTTAAAAATGGGAACCAGCACACTTCTTCTCCATTCTTCAGGCATTTTCTCACCCTCAAATATTCCATTAAATATTTGAGTCAAAAACCTCACTGCCATCTCTCCAAGACATTTCCAAACCTCCACTGGTATGTCATCAGGTCCTACTGCCTTCCCCTTCTTCATTCTTTTCAGAGCTTTCCGGACTTCACCCTCACTAATCTTTCCCACTTCCTGGTCCACAGTTTCTATGACCTCCACTCTTCTTTCTCTTTCATTCTCTTCATTCATTAGCTCCTCAAAGTAATCCTTCCATCTTCCCATCACACTCTCCTCACTTGTTAGAACATTCCCATTCCCATCTTTAATACCATACCATACCATACCATTTTATTTATAAAGCACTTTAAACAGGAACAAGTCCACACCAAAGTGCTGGACAAACAAACACGCAACAGGCAACACAGACAATGAAGTACAACACGAAAAACATAAAAACATTGCAGATCATAAATCAAACGATCCAATACAAATCAGCTGGCATTGAAAGCGATGGAGTAGTAGTGAGTTTTTAACCGGGATTTGAAAACCGAGAGGGAGGGGGCCTGTTTGATGAGCAGCGGTAACTCGTTCCAGAGTCTTGGGCCTGCTACAGAGAACGCCCTGTCACCCCTGCGCTTAAGGCGAGTTTCTGGAACTATTAAGAGTACCTGATCCTCTGACCTCAAAGCACGTGGAGGGACATATGGGTGTATCAGATCCGAGAGATAGGCGGGGGCGAGACTGTTCAGCGATTTGTAGACATACATGAGAATTTTGAATTGGATTCGAAGATGAACCGGTAGCCAGTGAAGGGAGGCCAAGACTGGTGTAATGTGCTCTCTTTTGCGTGTGCTGGTTAAAAATCGGGCAGCTGCGTTCTGAACCAGTTGTAATCGTGCAATGGTGGCTTGACTGACGCCAAACAGAAGTGAATTGCAGTAATCAAGCCTAGATGTAATGAATGCGTGAATCACTGTCTCCAGGTGCTTTTTGGATAATATGGGCTTCAGCTTAGACAGACGCCTCAGCTGGAAAAAACAGGATTTGACGATCATGTTTACATGACTGTTGAGTTTCATGGAAGGATCCATTATCACTCCCAGATTTTTGCCTTTTTGTTTTTTTAATAAGCCTAACCTGCTGCACATCCTTTCCAGCCTGATCCCTCTGTCTTGCCAATCGGTACAAGTCCTTCTCGCCCTCTTTAGTGTCCAGTCTCCCATACAACTCATTGTACGCCCTCTGCTTTGCCTTAGCTACTTCCCTCTTTGCTCTATGTCCCATCTCCTTATATTCCTGTCTCCTCTCTTCAGTCCTCTCACTGTCATATTTCTTCTTGGCTAATCTCTTTCTTTGAATGGCGTCCTGCACTTCACTATTCCACCACCAGGTTTCCTTATCATCCATTCTCTGTCCAGATGACACACCAAGTACCTTCCTACCTGTCTCTCTAATTACTGTTGCTGTAGTAGCCCAGTCACTTGGAAGCTCTTTCTTACCACCCAGAGCCTTTAACAGCTCGTCTCTGAATTTCTCACAACATTCTTCCTTCTTTAGCTTCCACCATTTGGTCTTCTTCTCTGATTTTACTCTTTTTCTCTTCTTCGCAACAACAGTCATTCTACACACAACCATCCGATGCTGTCTGGCCACGCTCTCCCCTGCTACAACCTTACAGTCTCCAATCTCTCTCAGGTTTCCTCTTCTACACAGAATGTAATCGACCTGTGTACTCCTTCCTCCACTCTTATAGGTCACTCTATGTTCCTCCCTCTTTTGGAAATAGGTATTGACTATAGCCATTTCCATTCTCTTGGCAAAATCCACCACCATCTGTCCTTCCTGGTTTCTTTCCTTGACACCAAACCTACCCATCACTTCCTCATCCCTCTGTTTCCTTCACCAACATGTCCATTCAGGTCTGCTCCAATCACCACTCTTTCCTCCCTGGGAATACTCTCTATCACTTCATCCAAATCTTTCCAAAATTTATCTTTCTCCTCCCCATCACATCCAACCTGTGGAGCATAACCACTGACTATGTTTAGCATCAGACCTTCTACTTCTACCTTCAGACACATCACCCTATCTGACACTCTCTTCACCTCTACTACATTCTTTGCCAACTCCTCCTTCAGGACCACCCCTACTCCATTTCTCTTTCTATCCACACCATGGTAAAACAGTTTGAACCCTGCTCCAATGCAGCCTTGCTGCCCTTCCACTTGGTCTCTTGGACACATAAAACATCTACCTTTCTTCTCTGCATCATGTCAGCCAGCTCTCTACCTTTGCCTGTCATTGTCCCCACATTTAGAGTTGCAACCCTCAGTCCTACATTCTTCACTTTCCTCCTCTCCCTCTGTCTCCTGACACGTTTCCCTCCTCGGGGTCTTCGACTAACAGTAGCACAATTTCCGCCGGCACCCTGTTTGTCAACAGCACCGGTGGCGGTCGTTGTTAACCCGGGCCTCGACCGATCCGGTATGGTTTCACTTTGATGAACTCGCATTATGGTTTTGGCAAAAGTGTTTTACGTCGGATGCCCTTACTGACACAACCCTCACCATTTACCTGGGCTTCGGACTGGAACAAGAGATACACTGGCTTGTGCTCCCTGGTGGCTGGTTTAGGTACTTCCACTTCCTTTGGTATTTGAAGCTTCTTTTTGTTTTTTCAGCTTTTTTTTTTGTTGCTAGATTCAGCATTTTTGTGCTCATTTCTACTTATTTAAAGCTAATTTAGCAAATATGTGTTCTTTCTGCTTTATTTTGCTAACTTAGGATTGTTCTTCCATTTCAGCTACATTTCAGCACGTTTTTAGCTAATTTCAGCTGTTTTTCAGCAAGTTCTTCAACATTAAGTATTCACACTGCATTTTCGTAGGAAATGCAAATTCTCTAGTTTCTTTTTTTTTAACACAAGACAATGTTCTAAAAAATGAAAGTTAACACATATTAAATGTAAAAGTGATGAACGATTCATCAAAAATGTGAATTTATTTTAAATAAATGTATCAAAAGGAGTCAAAAAACAGTGGGAGCTACTGGTAATTGCCATATTTATTAAACCAGAATAATAAACAAGACAAACTATTTTACAATTTAAACCTTATCTATAAGATTTTTTTCTATAGAAAAGCATGTAATGTACTTTTTATCATTTGTATTTAAAGTAGAAGAAATGATAAATGTAGTCATGGTTTGTGTGAGCATGTCATTTATTACCGTATTTGATCTGAGCCATGTCTCCCACCACCATGTCAGACACGGGGATCTGAATGACGTTTCCTTTCCGCACCACGGTGAACTTCTGCTCCTGCTCGATTCGACTCTGCAGACCCCGGAACTGTTTTTCTTTGGACCAGTCGTTGAACGCCGTCACCAGGACGACACATACGACAGACAGCAAGATGGCGGCGCCCTCGATCCAGCCGGCATCGGCCTCCCCTTCATCCTCAGCTCCCGTGCTCACATTCCCGCACGCTGGAGAAACGAAGCAGATGTCAATCGAAGAGTTACACAAGTTTTGTAGGTGAAGTTCAGATTGAAACGGACAGTTTGGGATAAGTTACCAAAATAAACTACCGTAGTTTAGTTCATGCTACCGTAGTTTACTTTTCAAGCATTCTTCTCTTTGTGCAGCTTGCTCTGTCCTCTTATGCAACTTTTAGTTTTCAAACTACCATTCTGTTACTTTTAGCTTTTAGGTAGCTCATTGCTACTTTAAGCTTTGATCATTTTACTACTTTTAGCTAGCCTTTTGGGACTTTAACTTCTAACAAGCCTTTTGTTGCATTTAAAATATCTTTTAGCAAGCCTTTCGATTCTTTAAAATCTAACAAGCCTTTTGCAAGATTGAGCTTTAACTTACTCTTTTATTACTACCTTAGCTTTTAGCTTACTTGTTTCTGTTTTGAGCTTATAGCTAGCCTTTTGCTACGTTTGCAATTTTTAGCCAGCCTTTTGTTATTTTTATCTTCTAGACAGCTTTTTGCTACTATTAGCTTCAAGCTCGCCATTTGTTATAGAGTAACATTTAGCAAGCTTTTTGCAACTTTTAGCTGCTGGTCTACCTTTAGCTACATTTACAGTAGCATTTAGTTGATGTTTTGCCGCTTTTAATATAGTCTTTGCTACTTTTAGCCGACCTTTAGCTACTTTTACTATTTAGGTAGGCCTTTACTACTTTAAACTTTTAATTGGGGTTCTTTCTGATAAAACTAATACTCCGGTAGTGATTCTGATTAAATTTATTTGTGTAAAATTAAAAGTGGCTGAAAGGTTTTCTGTAGATTGTTGTTTCCCATCTCCTCCTTAAAGCTCCATGAAGAGATTGAACACGCTGTGGCTGAAACAGACTCTGAATGAAGACAACAAGGTTTGTCCTAAAAGTCTCTCAGACCAGTTTAAAGCAGAAATTCACTCGTACAAACAATCCGATGGCGAGAAGTGCTCGAGTTACCTTTCAAAAATAACCTTGTCCAGTTCAAAGCTCAGAGAAAAAAACATTTGAGTCATGGATTTTATCGCATTGCTCAATGTTTTCTCAGACTACATCCTGTCTATCAGGACACTTCATGGGGAAAAACCTTTGCTCTTTTCTTTTTGGATTTTGTTTTCACTTTTAGTTTTCTCGTCATTTCCATAAAATCAAAGTGAAAGTTCAGATCACGTGAACTGAGGGGAGAGGAGTTTACCATATTCCAATTATAAAGATAATTTGTTGAACCAGAACTCAACAAAGTGTTTTTTGAGACATAAAATCGATACCTGACTCCGGTAAATCGTGATTAACATTTAAATTAGTTGTAAATTGGACCATCAGGTGGAGGAATTGTCTCTGTAAACTACAGAAGTGGTTTGAGATTGCTCTGAAGAATATGTTTTTTAACGTGTTATTTGTGAATTTGCATAGGGCCGCCAAGTCGCGATGGGAGACTACAAGTGACACTTTGACACGTTTTCACACCAAACATCCCGACGTTCACTGAACGCTGCTGGAGCATCATCAGCTCCATTAACAGCTTGTTTCTTCTGTTGATTTATTTACTGTGCATTGGTTTTGACTTGACCCTTGTCGTTGAATGCTTACAGGTGTTTTTGTTCTTTCCCCTGCCTTTTTTTCCAAGTCTGTTTGTTTTGTCCTGGCTCATTGTTGGTTTTTGAGTTGTGCAAAAGTTTTGGTCAAGCCGGTCACCCATTGTCTCCTGCTTTTTCAGCAGTCAGGTCTCGAGGGCAGCAGATTGAGCAGGAAGGCCCCTTCCAAGGTGTTTCCAGCACAGTAGAGAGACACAATCTCTCCAGTGGGTCCTGGGCAGGGGCGGACAGCATATAGGGGGCGCTAGGGCGCCACCCCACTGGAACTTCTGGACCATTTTACATTGAAGACTTAAAAATAATAATAATAATGAAATAATAAAATAAAAATATTTCGAAATATATGCATATATGTTTTTAGTTGTGTAGGATAAATATTTTATGAGTAATGATGAGTTATATTGTTTGTTTCAAAAAACATTTTCTGATTGGTGACGTATTTCCTTTTTTGGGGGTGCATGGATCTTATAGACTCTCGTTATAAGTGGCGCATGTGCAGTTATTCCACGACGTCATAAAACAATGGGAAGATGCTGGGCGCAGTTTTCACCGCCCTGGACAGTCCAACGTGAGCTCTACCTACCGATCGCGTGTTTCCGGCCGTTTATTTATTTTAAATAAAAAAAATTATTAAGCCGTGCAGTCAGTGACTCAAGCAGTATTGCTCAGGTAAGTTTTAAATCATTGAAAGCCCTTTATCTAATGTCTATTTGCATTTCTGACTGATATGCCTCTCAAATTTTAGAAGTGTCTGTTTGTGATAAAAGCCTTCAGCTGACTGTTTATTCTAAAAGTGGCAGCTGGTGAATTAGTTTTTTTCTTTGTTTGTTTGTGGAGTTAGGTTATTGCGCATGTTATTGTATATCATAGTCCAATATTGGTTAATGGACTCCGATGACTACATTTATTTTAATTTGCTTAAAAAAATGATCAAACATTAATTAATTAATTATTTAATGTATCTATTTATTTATTTATTTATTGCAATTCATTCATTTGCTTAAGAACAAGTCAACTACTCAAAAAATAAAAAACATACATTCAAAATAAAATGAAAGGCAGCAGATGAAGAATAATCTTATAATCTCTGCCCCTTTTTACCCAAATAAACTCACAACAATAATTTATCAAAGAACAAAATTAACTACATCACCAAATTTAAGACTACATCAACTCAAACAACAACTCATATACAGTAAATTCTTATGCTATTTATCATATTCTTTCAAAAAAAAATCACTTTTAACAATCTCTTAAATACATACCGAGATCTGGCTGTTTTAACATTTTCTTCTAGACCATTCCACAATCTTATTCCCTGAATTATTGTACACCGCTCCTTCAAACTGGTATGAAAACAAGGTTTCACAAATATCTCTGTCCCTTTAAGAAAAGCCTCTTGCAAGTAGAAATGCAGAAATGTTTTAATCTCACTTATTTTCCTTTCTATAATTTATATATAATTTATTTATTTATATATATTTTTGTTTGTTCTTTGTTGTTTTAGTGAGTCAAATTGGTTCTTCTCATCCTGAGCATTTAATTGTTCTGTTGACCTTGTATTAATCTGCATTTGATTTTTTTATTGAACTTGGGAAGAAAAAAAATTTCATTTTGGAGAAATAGTACCCCTAGGTGGACATTTTAGGAACCGCCACTGGTCCTGGGTCTTCCACAAGGTCTCCTCCCAGATGGACATGCCTGGAAGACCTCCCTAAGGAGGCATCCAGGGTCAGGGAGCATCTGTACCAGATGTCTGAACCACCTCAGCTGGCTCCTCTGGGTGTGGAGGAGCAGTGGCTCTATTCAGAGTTTCTCTTTGATAACTAAACTTCACACCCTATCTTTAAAGGACAGCCCAACTACGCTGCTTAGTAAACTCATATTGACCACCTGGATCTGTGATCTCAATATTTCAGTCACTACCTAAACTTATTGGCCATCGGTGAGTTTAGGACTGTAGACCAATCGGTAAACAAAAAGTTTTTCCTTGCAGCGCAGCTCCATCTTCACCACAGCGGACCGGCACAGAGTCTGCAATACTGCTGAAGCTGCATCGATTCGGCTGTCGACTTCACGATCCATTCTTCCCTCGCTCGTGAAGAAAATTTCAGAATTGTATGTGAACATATCTGAAAAACTACTTGTGAAAAACCTTTCAAACTGCAACGTTTCATATAGTTCAAGATAACCATTTTGTATGATTTCATAGTTTGCAACGAGTACCTTTAAAAAGCAACCGTGTCCAAACAGAAACCCCAAAAACTTTCAGAACATTTCTAAAGACCAATTTTACAAAAACTATAATAAGAAAGTCTTTCTGCTTGGAAACAAATAAAGAGAAAACTGTGCACGTTAACAGTACAGCTCTTGCAAGTGTTTATAAAGTCCATGGTCAGCCAGTGAGAAATATTGTTTAGAGAATAAAAATCAAAAAGGAAATTTTAACTCCTGTCCCCAAAAACAGCCCTGTCGGTTATATTTTTATGTCTTTTATGACAATTTAAAAAATACTTCCCTGCATTTTATTTGTGTATGGTTGAAAACACGCAGTGTGACACTCTTCACAGCCTCCATTAAAAATTTAAACCACACGGAACAAAGAAGCAACGCTTGTCTTTTGATTTGGTGTCATTAAGCTGCCTTTATAAACTCATGGTCACATGTTCTGATAATTGTTTTTCTGAGAAGCATTAATTATTTATTGTGGAAACTATCGCCCTGTTCAGTCCTGCCTAACAAAATAAAATGTCTACAAAATCTCGAGCAGCAATTTCATTCACCCATGTTAAAACTGTGGTGATGATGCTGAATGAATATAAAGCAAATTGTCTTATTTTTAGTTGTCCTTTTTCCATTTGCACTAGTTTTGATCAACAAAATAATCAATAACACATTTGAAAAAAAAATATTATTTAATAATACATTCTTCTTGGCTCTGTATTATTTAAAGTGAAAAAAATGAAATCACATATAATGAAAAACAAACATACTGCCTGATTTTGACCCTCTTGTTTTAATATCTACAGATATTGGGAAAACTACTTTACTTTTTATGTTTGATTTAAAATTGACAAATATCAATGACATTTGAGTTTTATTGATTTTTTTTAACTTTTTTTAGATTTTTTATTCATTTCAAATTTCAAATGTAAAAGAACACAAAAAAACTACTTACAATTCCACGTGAATAAAATTTCAAACATTACATGAAATGAAAGGAAGCAGAAGAAGATAAAATCTTATTATGTCTGCCCCTTTTTTAACAAAATTAATTCAAACAGTCAATTCAAACAACAATGATCCAAACAAAAAAATTACACAATAAATAACTCATCATATTTTACCATTCATAAAATTTGAAACAAACCATTTATACATATTTTTCCAGAAACCTAAATGTATTCATTTTTTTAAACAAAGTCATTGTTTTTGCAACTTTAATATCATTTTCTAAACCATTCCATAGACCTATTCCATAAATTAAAGTAGACCTACTCTTTAAACTAGTACTGTACTATGTTTTGGCTTAACAAAAATATCAGTACCCTTAAGATTGTAAGTACTCTGGCTTTTTACAAAAAGTGTTTGTATATTTGAGGGTAATGTGAAGGTTTGCGCCTTGTACAATATTAAGAGTACGGTATATTGTAGTCAACCAAATCATAAAATTTCAGTAATTTTAATTTGCTAAACAATACATTTGATGGATGGTAATAATGCTTTCTGGTGATGATCCTTATTGCTCTTTTCTGTAAAATAAAAATGGGCTTGGTTATAGTTTTGCACGCTGTACCCCAGACCTCAACACAATAAATTAAATGCGGGATTATTATTGCATTGTACAGCAAATGCATTGCTTTGACATTTAATAGATCTTTAACTCTATACAACACTGCAATAGATCTCGATAGTTTAGTTTTTACAGAATTTATGTGATGTTTCCATGATAACTTATCAATAATTACACCCAAAAACTTCATTTCCCTTACCCTACATATCTCAGAGCCATCAATCTTAAAAGGAACATCAACAGTTATTTTTTTTCTTACTAAAAATCATATAATTAGTTTTGTCTAGGTTCAAAGATAACTTATTTAATTTAGACCACTTTTGTATTTTAACAAATTCAATATTTACCAACTCAAACAATTCTTCCAAATCTTTGCCCGCACAAAAGAAAGTAGTGTCGTCAGCAAAAAGAACACATTTGAAGACATCGGACACCTTCATTAAATCATTTACATATAAAATAAATAACTTAGGTCCAAGTACAGAGCCTTGTGGTACTCCACATAAAACATTTCCTAAAGTAGATCTTACATCTTCTATTTGAACGAACTGCTTTCTATCTTTCAGATAGCTAAATATCCATTGCAATTCAGGTCCTCTTATACCACATTTTTTAAATTTATCCAGTAAAATGGAATGATCATTGGTGTCAAATGCTTTTTTTAGATCAACAAATATACTCATGCAATGTTGTTTTTGATCTACAGCCGTAGTAACTTGTTCCATCAACTCCATAAGAGCCATGGATGCTGAATTGTTTGATCTAAATCCTTGTTTGATCTAAAACTTTGACATGAAAAAAAAATGCTTCGGTTCTCTGAACCAACGAGGTCAATTGTCTGTGTGAGTGCTGATCTTGGGGTTTCAAAAGTGGCCACACTTTACTTTTCCTTTTAATAAAACACATTTACCAACTGAAGTGTCTCACGTGGAGCCTCTCAAACTGCCACTGTGAATAAATAGGGACACGATGGATCTATTTGACCACTTTGCACGGCAGCTGGCTGCTCACACTTTCCTTCCAGCTGCGTATAGCTGACTCCCATCACCCAGTCAATAACCATTAACCATTTTCTCATAAAATTCCTGCTGCAGAAGAATTTACAATATCAAATGTCATTCTGTGCAGCTTTTGAGTTGTTCTCACATCTTAAAACTTTAAACTGTAAAAACCTTTGGTATAATATTTCCACTAATAATTCCCTCCATCTCCCACCTTTACTGCTCCCAACATCCCATCAAACCAGCTGCACCCACCACCCTCTGCCTGCATCCTTACCTTCGCTTTCCTTCCCAGGAGGCTGGTAAAAAGAGAGGCCAAGTGAAATGATGGCGGCGACCTCCAGGATGATGAGGGTGACGTCCTGTAAAGCTTCCCACACTAGTTCCAGGAAGGTCTTGGGCTTCTTGGGAGGGATAAAATTGCAGCCAAAAGTTTGGCCTCGGCGCTCCAGGTCTGCTGGGTCGCCACTGAGACCTGAAAGATCAGACGATAAGTTGCTTATTTGGAGTAGAGACAAATTAAAAAAAAAAAATTTCAAAGTGAAATGCCCAAAGTGAGGAAAAACAAAATACACTTGCTCACACACACACACACATTCACAGCAGGAGTCTGTTCTACCTGTTTTAAAGAAGTCAGTGAAAAGTTCACGATTCACAGATTATCTGAAAGGTTCCAGGTTTACATTATTTCATGAGGATGGAAAATAAAAAAACTGTGCATCAGTTATTAGTTAATCTCTGCTGGTGATATGCTGCTGAAGGTTCTGTCATCCAGGTGATGGTAAATCCATCCATCCATCCATCCATCCATCATCTTCCTCCCAGTCAGACATGCCCAAAGCACCGTCCAGGGAGCATCCTTACCAGTTGTCTGAACCACCTTAACTGGCTCTTCTCAATGTGGAGGAGCAGAGGTTCTACTCCGAGTCTCTCCTGATAACTGAACTTCTCAGCCTGTCTCTAAGGGAGAGTCCAGCCACCCTGCAGAGGAAACTCATTTCCACCTCCTGGATCCACGATCTCATTCTTTCAGTCACTACTCAGAGTTCATGCACATAGGTGAGGTTAGGAACGTAGCCCGACTGATAAACAGAGAGCTTCTCCTTACAGCTCAACTCCCTCTTCACCACAACGGACCAGCACAGAGTCCGCAATACTGCAGACACTGCACCAATCCGTCTGTCAATCTCACGCTCCATTCTTCCCTCACTCGTGAACAAAACCCAAGATACTTGAACTCCTCCACTTGAGGCAGAACCTCACATCCAAAAAATGGTTAAAAAACAAAACAACTGAACTTGTATTCTGTAGCTGAAGACGTTTCGCTCCCACCCAGGAGTCTTTATCAATTCAAAAGATGTCTAGAGTGTGTGTGTGTGGAGTTCAAGCTTTATAGAGCTGCATGAGAGGATTCACCTGCAGATTAGACTAAAACTGCTTGCCCCTCACAACAGAGAGATGTTAGGGTCTTTGTCTTCCTGGTGTCTGGACAATGAGATGCTTTGGTCACATGCATGAAGGTGGAACTGGCTTGGAATCAGGCTTAAAGGTATTGTGACATGATGTTGGAACTATGCATAAAGTGGCGCAACATATATATGTTGTATCATTCCACTATGTTCGTTTTTACAAGCAAAATGATAAATCAATGAAAATTTGTTTCAAAGTGATTTTAAACTTGGCGCCGTGTTTCGTCACGGGAAATCCGGGTACTTCCGCATGCGACGTCATGTAACGTAGGGACATGAAGCTCATTCTGCAGCTGCTATTAGAACGCAGTTTCATTGTCTTCAAGATAGCCTACCTTTTTACGGTAAGGCTTAAATAAATACGGCTGCAGACCTACATTACAACCTGCTGTTTCTTGTTCATCACTCGAACTAACGTTGGTTTCCCAAACTGAAGACAAATCGCTCAAATCTTCACTTAAATGCATCGGCATTCGACCCCTCCTTTCTCCACCCGAAAACTGCGACGCACTGTAGAGTTACGTCATTAAAACTATTTTATTAAAAAATACTTTTATATATTAATTATTCGAAGCATCTGTGTACAAAAAAATCAAAGCTGAGTAGCTCCTCTTTCTAAAGATGTCTATGTTTTAGCTTCACGTCACAATACTGTACCTTTAATGCTGCATTGAAGGTTTTTGAAAGATGGCATCTCTGGGATGCACAGTAAAGCAGGGAAACAAAAAAAAAAAACCTGTTCAGATAAGATTTGAGCATCATTCTGTTCCTGAAGAGCATAGTTAAATGAAATAAAATTAATATTTTTCAGCGCAGCTCTACTGGAAAACACTTTCAGGAGTTTTTTGTAACTTTTGTAATTATCACGTTTGTGTCACAGTCTGTCTTGTTGTTATTTACCTGTATTTAGTTTTCTGTGGTTTTGTTTCCTCAGCATCTTTCCTCTCGTGTAGTTCAGCTTCTGCCCGTCCCACTCTCACCTGATCCTCATCGTCTCTCCCCACGTGTTGTCTGTTGTCCCTCATTAGTTTCCTTTGAAACCAGTCACTTTTCTCATTTTGGATCCGTGCACTTTGCTTTTACAGCCATTCATGCTTTTTCCCTTGGAGTCCTCAACAGCTTTTAGAGTTTTCTAGAGTTGTTGATGTTGTTTACAAGTATACAGTATCTGCTGACATGTCAGCTCTTTGTTGTTGTGTAAATAAATTTGTTAATTTATTTTTTACTTTTTGAGTTTTGGCTTTGCATTTTGGTTCCACCATCACTGAGCCAATTACCATGATGGTTTGTCTTTCGTTGCGTATGAAATAAACTGTTAACTGACTAAATACGATCTCTCTTATGTTTGTCTATTGTTGATTGAAATTCTACTGTTGCTGTTGTCATCATTCTTTAGTTTGTAGACAGGTCCCTCTTGTAAATGAGTCCTCGAGGCTCAATGAGATTAAACTGACTAAATAAAGGTTGAATGAAAAAAAAAAGTATTTCTTGTTAAAGCATGGCTCTGCCAGCACAAACAGTAACCTCTCAGAACTACCAAATAAATAAAAGAACAGAAGTCTACTTTATTCTTAAGTTTCACTTGGAGATGTTTAAGAATGTTGATGTAAATCTGACTTGACAAATCGTTATCTTTTCATTGGTTTACTTGAAGTTGTTTTATTTTCCCCTTTGAGAACATGGAGGGTGAGATAATGTTGATATAAACAATAAAAAATTTAAAGTTTGTTAAAAGTTTCTGTTCTCCCTTTAAAATCTGTCTCCTGCATCCTGAACCTCTCCCCTTCAGCCTCACCAGTTTCCATGGTGACCAGGACATCAGGTCCAGAGCTTCCGGCGTCTAACAGGTTTCTGCCCAGCAACAGGTGATGTCAACCCTCCACTGTGGTAGACTTTGAGCAGAGCTATTCTTAAATATTTTTTTTTAAAATGTTGATTGGCTGCCAGCAACAGGGGGGATGAAATCTGCATGCTGCGGTTGGCTGAAGCCGACGCCTGTCTCTGCGTCCTGGTCCAAACCCGCTTGCTGCAGGGATCATGTGTGGCTCGCAGCGATGCAGAGGATCAACAGGGTCCAGGCCCAGGCGAAGCAGACAGAAAACAGGTGACCTTAATGCTGAGTAATTACACAGAGCTGTTTCCTCTTT
The DNA here is from genome assembly GCA_038048925.1 of Garcialebias charrua. Lineage (NCBI taxonomy): Eukaryota > Metazoa > Chordata > Actinopteri > Cyprinodontiformes > Rivulidae > Garcialebias > Garcialebias charrua. The sequence goes on from JBBPBX010000582.1 coordinate 113,849, forward strand.
TCATTAGCCTCCTCCCCTCTTTTCTTTCCTTCCTCCTCGTCCTCTTCCACAGCCCTCCTCCTCTTTTTCTCCCTCTCCCTCAATCTCCCCTTGATGTGTCCTTGACAATGCGGCAAGCCGTTTGAGCTCTCCCTCCTCACCCCTCGGCTTTCTCTCTCCCCGAACACACAGTCTTTGGCTCTCTCGTTCACATTTCTGTTCTGCCTTCAAGACGTGGATGTGATGGTTTCACACTGCGGTGCTGGAGCGTCTACGAGCCAGAGACCGTGTAACGGTTTAGACCCCATCCTGCTCGGCGTATCACATCACAGACGATGTTCAGCACCGACTGCATCGTAACGTGTGGCGTTGTCTACAGCCATATTTCACCACCTGGTTTGCCATTTCCAGCCTTCGTTGTGCGAGCACGAAGAACAGGCTGCAGCTGCTGTTGGCGACCGCCTCAACGCTGAAGCAGAAAACAAGTCTTGAGCTCTGACTCGTGAGCAGCAACTTTGAGCAGACGGTTTTCGAGCAGTGGGCTCGGAGCGACGTTCTGATCTGCGTTTGCTGCGTCGTCACGTCCCATGACACCATATGTGATTTGTGAATCAGCACAGAGCAAAAGACGACGCTCCGAGTTATCTGAGAGCACCATTCGTGCGTGCGTTTGTGTGCCAGCTTCGGTTCGAACGGACGTCTGCAGACGCACAAGTCTGTGTGTGTTTGTGTTGGTTGTTGCGACCTGCTGCACTGACTCCTGACCAGCTCACAGTATCAAATTAGCAACACTCGACACAGACGTACTGTAACTCAACACCAGCCCTCACACTTTCCCTCACACACACACCAGACCAGGAAATTCTTGAGTAAAATATAATACCTTTTAATACCTTTTTAATACCATCACAATATTTTTTAATACCATCAAGACACTGAGCTGTAACAGCGGCAACCTCTTGTACTTCAGTTCAGAGCAACTAATTGTAAAGTGATAGATTATTGTCATTTTCTTCCTAAACTTTGGTAGCAAATGTAGTTTTATAATAATTACTGGATACATCAAGTTGCTTCTTGCCTCAATTAAAGCACTGACCTATTTGTTATTTAAATCTAACCCAAGACAAAAAGTTATTTAATTGTTCCCACACACAACATATCTCTAATGGCAAACAAAAAAACTGTAAACTTGAAAACAGAACAGTTTAATTAAAATAATTCAACACTGAACACATGCACAATTCAAAAAGAGAGGGAGAAAAATAATAACTACCATATTTTTCAGCCTGTAAGTTGCAGTTTTTTGCATAATTTACATGCCTTGCAACTTATAGGACGAAGTGACATATTTATGAATTTTTCCCCCCATATTTATAAACCATTTGACTGAGATATGACCGCTTCCATTCATTCTGACTGGAAAACAACAACAACAACAACAACAACAACAACAACAACAACAACAACAACAAAAACAACAACAACAACAACAACAACAACAACAAAAAACAGCAGTACTTGATGGCCCCAGAGTAGCATGCCGTTGGCTGTTGTATCGTGTAATCCACCTTATTCCTAGCCCCCATGATGCCTTACGCGAATTATGGGAACGTCTTCTGCCGGAAGTCAGAACCGGCACTTTTTTTACACAATAGCAACGCGCTAACCGGTTTTCGTCAGAGGTTTTAGGTCATAAAATATGTGGGAAAACGAACGTCAGAGGTTTTAGGTCATAAAATATGTGGGAACACGAACGATCACAACTCAAATGTGGAGATATTGTTTTACCGCTACCTACAGCTATTGAGGGGTGGGAGGACGACTTGAAGAAGTGGCCGAAAATAACGTACACTAGCATATTTAGCTACTAGCATACTTAGCTACTTTGTTGACAGTTGCTTCAGATGGCGAAGCGATGAGCAATCTGAAAAGCTCTGAAGCTTATCAGTATCTTCACAGTAACAAGGTTGGTCCTGTTATGTTAAGAGAGGTGGGACACAATCTTATTTACCTTAAGGCAAACATAGAGCCCAGCCAAAGCATTAAAAATCCACATCTCCAGGTCCAGCTAACAATGATGTGCCTTGGACTTTTGAGCTGCAAGATGTTTATCTGGACACCAACTGAGCACCTGGAGCTTGACATTTCTTTTGACAAAGACTTTACTGATTCACAAATGAAGCACCTTGAGAACTTTTAATAAAATACAGTAAATGAAAACAAATAATGAAATAGACAGGAAACGATCTTTAAAAACTTGATAATGAAAAAAGTGACAGATAGAAACCGTAGTTTATTGCAAAGAAAATTCATCTCTGCCCAAAATACCTGGATCTCTTAAAAATACAGTAAATGAAAACAAATAATGAAATAGACAGGAAACGATCTTTAAAAACCTGATAATGAAAAAAGTGACATTTAGATAGAAACAGTAGTTTAATCCAAAATTAACTGATATAGTGCACACAAAAAACTAACCTTGTAAGAAGGTTAACAGTCAACTATTGTACATAACAAATGAATCATTTTAGCAAATACTTTTCTAATGTAATATAGTTAACATTGCATCCTTTAAAAAACATGTTAAGAGTTGTGTTACGTTTACAGCAAGTACACCAGTACTGTACATGTTTGAGAAAAATGTTTACATTTAATGTCTTCTCACTTCTCACTTGAAATAAGCTGGCATCCTTTGCGTGTGAATGCTGGAACGATTACATTGACACCATAGCTCTTGCAGCAGGTCCCTCACTGTGAAACCACGATCACCCATCACCTGATCTCCAGCACGCAGATAGTCCAGAAACCCAGAGTTCTGTGTTATATACCTGTCACTGCATTTACCACCATAAGCATCTGAAATAAACATGATTATTCCAGAGGGAGAAACAGCCAATAAATATTTCACAGTGTTATTTGCATGTATGATTCACTTCTGGAGTCCAAGTTTTTAGCTTTCTGCAAAACATGTTGCTTTAATTGTTTCACGGGGCAACCATAGAATAAGGTCGTTGGTTTGTTCTGACATTATGTCAATCCACATTCCAACAGTCATGCTGCATGTGACTGTGGTGTTGAGCAGCTCCACACTCTCGTCAAGCCCATCTGAAAGTAAAAGTACAGTATACAAAGATTAGGGTTCATTTATGAACACACACACACACAAACACACACACACACCTATATTATATATATATATAAATAAACGCACACACATACCTATATTATATATATAAATAAACGCACACACACACACACTATATTATATATATATAAATAAACACACACACACATACACCTATATTATATATATATATATATAAATAAACGCACACACAGCATACATATATAGGTGCGTGTGTTTATTTGCCAGTTATGAACGAAAATATTAGTATCATTTAATCACTGACTACATAAAATCATAAAACTAAAAGCTGTCTCGGTCTGCTGCCCTCATACATCTCCTCCTACATGTCTTTACGTGAGTGCAGCTACAGTGTGCGCTCTCAGGACATCATCACCTGCAGTGTTCCGTCAGTGAGGACTGAACTTGGAAAAAGGGCCTTCTCCTACTCTGCTCCTGCTTCCTGGAATATCTTACAAAAAGATTTGAAGCTCTCGGCCCTGACCTCCCTAAATGGTTTTAAAAATCTTTTGGAAACCTGGCAAAAACCATTGCAGATATGTTCCTGTTTTTGATTTTGTACATCTACCTTGTGGTGTTTTGCTAGTTTTGATACTTTGCATTTCACTTTCTATTTCTCTCCTACGTTTTTTTTTTTTTCTGTTGTTTGTTGTTTAAGGAAATTCTACCATTGCTGTTCATCATTCTTTAGTTTGTAGCAGGTCGCTTTTGTAAATAAGCCCTCGAGGCTCAATGAGATTTACCTGACTAAATAAAGGTTGAATGAAAAAAAATCATACCTGGTGTTCTCGATCCTCTGGAGGATACAGCGTCTTTTTTCAGGTGGTTTCTCGTGGCCCAGCCACAAAGAAGGATGCGGGTTTTCTTCGGTTGTTTTTTTTGTCCACAAAATGAAACGAGCACACGTACAGCGTTTTGGGTTCAACACACACTAGTTGCAGCCACAAATTCAGCTTTGTCTGATTATTTGTACAGCCACGAACAGCGCAACAGGTACCCGAGCTCCGCAAGGACATCTTCGTGAAAATATTAGCTCGAAATAACAGAAAACAGAACTTCAACGACGCGTACAGATTAGCAAGTAAACAACAAAGGAGCCAGTGCAGAACTTCTACTTCCGGTGTGAAACGGAAGTAAGTCCCATAATCGCTTCTACAGTGACCCCCTCAGGAATAAGGTGGATAGGAAAACGTGGCTATAATGACAAATTAAAAAAAGTTCAAGACAAAAGCAACTGGACTTTATTTATTATACTATACTTTATACTTTGTTGTTTTTCTATTGCACTTTTTAGAATTTACCATGTCCTGGATGACTGAGAATCTTCACCAGTTTTTAATGACTCAATCGGCCTGCCATATACTCCCCACCTTCATTCTGCTCTTCTTGGAACCTTCAATCCAACTGCACCACCGCAGCAAAATGCAGCTAATTTGACCATTAAAGTGCATTTATTAGGAAAATGATAGACTGAGACACACCTTTGCTATAATTTCAAGCTAGCAAATAATTTTTAGGTGCCTTTCTTGTTAAATGTCGGAGGATCAAGCCGCGTTCCTTTTTCCTGTTTCTTTTTACAGACATGACAAAAAGCCTCGCCTCGGCCAGCTGTAGGTGCGAACGCACACTGATATGACTGATATGATGTCATTCTTTTAGCTTAGGTCCTACTCAAGCATAAAATTAGAAAAGATAAATGAATTCACACTTTTTTTTTTGCCGACAGAACGAGAAAAATATAGTTGTGTAGGATTTTTTAAAAGTAATACCTCATCAGATGACGTTTATTACTTTTTAATACTTTTTAATGGCCATAATTTGTGTTAATTTTATTTACTACCTTTTAATACCTTTACAACCCCACGGATACCCTGCACACACACCTCATAGACTTCGCCAATAGTTGAAAACTCTTGTCCGTTTCCCCTCGTTCACCCTCTCTTTCCTCTCCGTCCTCTCCGTCCCACAGTTCTCAGACATCCTTCTTTCAGCGCCAACATTCATTCATTCATTCAAGTTTATTTGATCAAGGACAGTACAATAAACAATGTTACATGTTAAAAACGAAGCAACCGTTGTCTTGTACAAAGGTTTTCTAGCCACAGGCTAATTTGCAAACCCAGTCCTTGGTTGGACTTTTCTATAAAAACAACTAAAATAAAATTAAAATTGAATTAAGATTAAACAGTTCCCTATATAAAAACATCTAAAATAAAATTAAAATTTAATTAAGTTTAAATGGATTAAACAGTTCCCTCACACACGCAGTTGCTCCTCTGCCCCCATAGGATTCAGTGTTTACAGATTTGGTTTTGTTTCAACCATTTTTTCACCCGGGAATTAAAAACTCTAAGATCAGTCAATGTTTTTATTGCTGATGGTAAACTATTCCAGATATGAGGACCTTTAAATGAGAAGGAGCATTGACCAAATGATGTTTTGTATTTTGTAGGTTTACAGTCTCCATCAACTGCACCTCTTGTTGCAACTCCTGAGCTGCTGACTTTTAAAATCATTCTGCTCACCAGTTCAGGGACAAGACCATTAATACATTTAAAAGTTAATTTTAAACAAGAAAATTTTAAAAAATTGTCAAAGCTTAATAGGTTATATTTATCAAGTATTTTACAGTGGTGCCACTTCAATGGTTTTTGGTCTAGAACTTTCAGTGCTTGTGAGTACAACATCCTCATAGGTTTTAAAGCCGATTGAGTTGCTTGGCTCCAGACAGTGACACAGTATGAGAAATGAGACATAATCATGGCATGAAGGTACAACTGAGCAGATTTTCCACATAAACAAGATCTTATAAGACGAAAACAATTTATATTTGTCTTAAAGGTGAAGTCTGCAGTTTCTGTAGAACATCAGCACTTAGAAAAAATTTCAACAAGCAAAGCATTCTGATCCCTCCCCCTCAGAGCCATATATGGCTCTGCCCCCTTGTGGTCTGTTGAAATTCAAATTCAAGCTCTGTTTTTATTGGCTGATTCAAATTCAAGCTCGGTTTTTATTGGCTGGTTACAAACTTTTCAGAGATTACCTCTCTAACATCAATCTAGTGACAGAGTGAAGAAATATGTTAAAAATATATTGTTAGAAAAGTTACATATAGCAGCTTTAATGGTTTTAAACATTTTCCTAATGTGAGCCTCAAAGTTAAGGTGGGAATCTAAAATGACACCCAGATATTTAAACTCTTCCACTTTTTGGATTTCTTTTTGATCAATCACAATTGAAAAGTTACAGACTTTACGCCGGATAGTGAAACACATTGAGACTGTTTTGTTGCAGTTCAGAGTCAAACAGTGATTCTTAAACCACTGAGACACTCCCTCCATCTCCCTGTTCAGTAACTCTGCTGCCTGTTGTGGAGTCTTTGCAGATACATAGATGATGGCATCATCTGCATACATCTGGCATTTGGCGTATTTGCAACTGTCCGGTAAGTCGTTGATGTATAAACAGAAAAGCAATGGACCTAAAATGGAACCCTGTGGAACTCCCATGGTACATGTTTGGGGGCTGGATTTCATCCCATTAACTTTGACGCACTGTTCTCTATTTTTTAGATATGATCTAAACCAGCTGATTGCTAACTTGGAGAAGTTATACGTACTGAGTTTATGTAGGAGCATGTCATGATTCACTGTATCAAAGGCTTTTCTCAAGTCCAGGAACACTGCTCCAACTACCTTACCATCATCTAAAGATCTTTTAATATTGTCTGTAAGGTAGGAGGTAGCCGGTTCTGTTGAGTACCGTATTCGTCGGTGTATAATACGCTCCGGTGTATAATACGCTTTGTCATATTTTTGGAAATAAATCAGAAAAACCCTTAGATAATACGCTTCGGTGTATAATACGCGCTGCCGTGACAGTCTTTTTTATGGCCACTAGATGGCGCCAAACCCATTGAAACTAGTGATACAACCGTGACCTCAGAAACACTTCTCTGATCGCTCTCAGTAATGAACTTTTTGGGAGTTATTCCTGAAGGGACAGTAATACTTTTATTACTTTTAATTTGAATCAAACATTACAAATTGTCAGAAAGATAAAGTGTTAGTTTCAGATGTCAGCATTTTATGATAAAAACTGATCTTAACACTACACACAACACTATTAACCTGCTGGTTTGGTTAAAACAACATCATTAAAGCATCACATATGGGACCTATGTTAATGATAATAGCAAAAACAGATATTATTCATCTGATTATTAATTAGGACAAAAACAAAAGTCTCTTCTGAGGAGATTGTCCTGAGCTCAAACTAAAATGAGATAAACAGTGTCACTGAATCTTCACTGCAGGTTTGAGAAGAGAAATCCTTCATGAATAACATTTTGGAATAACATTTGCTATTCAGCATGAATTTAAACAGTTTGAATAAACAGACTACATGTACAGGGCGCATTAGCGCCCATAGCGGCTGCAACTGGTACTGCACCATTTTTGGCCAAAATGAAAAACGGCGAATCAGAGCTAAAAATGGGTCTAAAAATATGGGAAAAAATCCATAGATAATACGCTTTGGTGTATAATACGCAGGATATTCAAATGAGCAATAAAAGTGCGTATTATACACCGGAGAATACGGTAACCAGAACGAAACCCAAACTGGACTGGACAAAGAAGCTGTTTTTTTTCTAAATAACTAATAAGCTGCTCCGCTACTGCTTTTTCCATCACTTTGGATATTGCTGGTAAAATACTTATTGGTCTATACAGTTACTAACTTGCTCGGAGTCACCAGATTTCAAAATTGGAGTTATTAGTCCTGTTTTGAAGGTATCAGGAAATAGCCCTTTCTTAAAAGATAAGTTTATTAAGTGAGTTATAGGGTTTGATAAAACTGTATGTTTCTTTATAAACTCTGTATCTATTCCAAAGACATCTTTGGCTTTAGATGTTTTTAATTGAGTAATTATACGCTGCTGTTGTGTTGCTAGGTTACAAACAAGTTGAAGGAGTGGGCGTAGCGTGGTACCACACCCCTGTTGGAGGAACATCTCAGTGTGCACAAGTCCAGCACATAATCAGACTCAACATACTAAAGGACAACAAATTCAACCTCAACGAGCCATTAAAAAGCTTTGAATGGTGTGATCGTGTTAAAATGTGTGATTGATTAGAAATGTCTGTTTGTATTACTTTCAGCTCTGCTACTAATCATTTATTGATGTGTATATAAACAACTGATAACTGCTCAATAAATTGTCATAAATCTGTGATGGGTGTATTTTTCCCTGATCAACTGCTGAAAACTATATAAAAATAAAAAAATAAAAAAATAGGGCTGTAAAAATCAACTGATTTGTATCGATAAGCAGATGTGACTGCATCTGAAGAGCAGCCGTGTGCCGATGCAGTTTTGGGATTAAATTTAGAAACAGGTAGTCCTCGTACGACAGCCTCGAGTTACGACGTTTCGGTGTTACGACACGCATCTCCTAGCCTGGTTAAAACCAGACCCTTGTCCTTCGCTTCGTACTAGGGTCTGGACTTTCTCCATAGAGAACTGATTCTTGCTGGAGGCGTGGCCTCTGCTGAGGAACAAAAACATTGGATCTTAGAAAAATTTTGAACAGGGAAAAGCATTCTGCTCCCTCCCTCTCAGAGCCATATATGGCTGCTCCCCCTTGGTCTGTTGAACTTGACATCTGCTCCGCCTCCTGCTGCATTTTCTCTCGCTTCCGCTGCATATTCTGTGTTTATATGTTAATAAAACATTCTAAAAATTGGAGCGCTGGTCCAGCACACCAGAAGACCAGAAAATCTGCAGGGACTCGGGCAGCAACGTAAAACCCGAGTTTAATTCTCTCGTGACAACCTCAGACATTTCCTCATCAGCGGAGGGAGAGGAGGAGGAGGAGGGAGCGATCACTTGACTTTTGGCAAAAAAACAAAAGAAAACTCCAGATAAGGGATTAAGAAGGGGAATTTAATACATTTGTGTCACATATAAAACAGTCCTGCATCGCTTTGCATCGCTTTGAATGAGAACATGCGAATGCTCGCTGGCTGCGCGCTGGAACAGGTGGGGGCGTGGGTTAGGGGCCAAAAACTCCGCCCCTTCTGTTCTCTGATTGGTCCGGTCAAAAATCAGCCGGAGAAATCCTTGTCTATGGGAGAAGTCCCAGACCCAGCAGTGAAGGGAAATAGAATTGAGCGGAGCTGCGTAGGAATGGCGAGGGCCAGGCTACACATCTCCATGAAAAAAATGTAAAAATTATTTTGAAATTTTTTATTTTGAAAAGCCGAGTTCCAAGTTGCTTCCGGTTTTGACGGCAGAAGCAATAGCTTGACGGCAGAAATGTAAACACTCTGGACCGCGTGAAGTACAGGCAACCTCAGATGTTGGAGGAGCAACGAGCTAACATGCTAACAGACGGAGGAAATGGCTTCACCAGCTTCCAGTAGGTTATTAACTCTTTTTTCACTTCATTATGGCTCCAAATGTATGTGTTTTTTGATAATTATGTATGTATGGCAGCACAGTGGCACAACTGGTAGAGCTGCTGCCTCTCAGCGAGCAGGTCCCCGGTTCAAATCCCGGTCCGGGGGCCTTTCTGGGTGGAATTTGCATGTTCTCTCTGTGCATGCGTGGGTTTTCTCCGGGTGCTCCGGTTTCCTCCCACAGTCCAAAAAACATGCATGTTAGGCTGATTGGTAACTCTAAATTGACCCTGGGTGTGAGTGGGACAGGTCCCTCTTGTAAATGAGTCCTCGTGGCTCAACGAGGCTAGCCTGTATAAATAAAGGTTTAATGAATGTAGGGTAATGTGTTAGGATAGGCTAAGTGCTTGGTAAAATACAGTATATTGTACGTAAAAGGTGCAGTTTGCACGTATGTTCCGACTTAGGTGGAAATTCGGGTTACGACGGAGCGTAGGGACGGAACTCCGTCGTAAGCCTACATGTCTTTACGTGAGTGCAGCTACAGTGTGCGCTCTCAGGTAGGGATGGGGCAGATCCGATCCAGTATCGGTATCGGTATCCGATACCAGCATTATTTAAGTATCGGGTATCGGATCAAACCTGCCGATACTTTTCCGATCCAGCTTCAAAGAGCACTTGTGTTCAATCACAATCTGTGACTGCCCTTTTTAACATTGTGTGAGATAAACCCAATGAAGACACTCTTAAGCCTTACAATAAGGGGGTTCCCTATTGTAAGGCTTAAGAGTGTCTTCATTGGGTTTATCTCACACAATGTTAAAATGAATAGTTTGGGTGCAAAAGTTTCATTATACAGAGTCAAATACCTGAACAGTATCGGATCGGGAAAGTATCGGTATCGGTCGATACTGAGTTAATAAGTATCGGTATCGGATCGGAAGTGAGAAATGTGGATCGGTGCATCCCTACTCTCAGGACATCATCACCTGCAGTGTTCCGTCAGTGAGGACTGAACTTGGAAAAAGGGCCTTCTCCTACTCTGCTCCTGCTTCCTGGAATATCTTACAAAAAGATTTGAAGCTCTCGGCCCTGACCTCCCTAAATGGTTTTAAAAATCTTTTGGAAACCTGGCAAAAACCATTGCAGATATGTTCCTGTTTTTGATTTTGTACATCTACCTTGTGGTGTTTTGCTAGTTTTGATACTTTGCATTTCACTTTCTATTTCTCTCCTACGTTTTTTTTTTTCTGTTTGTTGTTTAAGGAAATTCTACCATTGCTGTTCATCATTCTTTAGTTTGTAGCAGGTCGCTTTTGTAAATGAGCCCTCGAGGCTCAATGAGATTTACCTGACTAAATAAAGGTTGAATGAATGAATTAAC
>JBBPBX010000583.1:0-27000 GCA_038048925.1 Garcialebias charrua
ATTTCCATTTCTGGGAGGACTCCCAGAAAACTTGATCCCAAGTCATCACACGGGGCAAGTCTTGTTCACAAAACCAACACAGGCCATAGCTCTTTTCTCCCCCACTGAGTCCGACCAGGACACTGTCCGCAGGTTCGGTTTCAACAAAGGAGACAGTCTATGCCCTCAAACTTACAGTGCACTACCTGTTGACAGGTTTTACGACACTGAAGGGGACTCACTGGAGCTCCCCAAAGAACAAGAACCCCTCTCAGTTGCTTCACAGATTGACCAGGTGGTCGCCCAAGCCGACGCCCTGAAAACTGATGAAGAAAGGGACAAACTTCGCAAAGTTCTTCTAAAATATGAGAGATCATTCTCGACTGACTCGATGGATTGTGGGTTGACCACGCTCCACACAGTGAGCATCCCAACCCCGCCTAATGCTCCCCCTGCATTTGTCAGACAGTACAAGATTCCTCTGGCAGCACATCAACCTATCAGAGAAATCATTAATGACCTGTTAGAAAAAGGTATCATCCGATACTGTAACAGCACTTACTCTGCGCCTTTATGGCCGGTGTTAAAACCAAATGGTAAGTGGAGACTCACTATAGACTACCGAAAGCTAAACAAACAAGTTCCCTTATCCAGATGGCCTATGACGCAACTCCAACAGGAACTGCCCAAGGTCACCAATGGTAAGTACTTCTCGACCCTCGACGTCGCCTCTGGTTTTTGGACCATCCCTGTGCGCGCCGAGGACCAGTACAAACTAGCTTTCACTTTTGGTGGCCGTCAGTACACCTTTAACAGGTGTCCCTTTGGCTACGCTAACTCACCTGCAGAGTTCAACATCTTCTTGAACAAAGCATGTCCAGACGCCCACGAGCGTGGAACACTGATCTACGTGGACGATGTCCTTTTGAGGCAGCCAACACTGGACTCACATTTGGCTGAGATCGACCACGTTCTGAATCAGCTGACAACTGCTGGTGCTAAGATATCACTGTCAAAATGCCAATGGTGCAGAACCAAAGTGGACTACGTTGGCCTACTTGTAGGTCCTGACGGAGTACAACCACAGCTGACTCGCACCCAAGGCCTCGACAATCTCAAAGTCCCCACCAATCTCAAAGAACTACAAAGTTTTCTGGGCGTGTGTAACTACTCGAACCAATTCATCGAAAACTATGCGGACCTTGCGAAACCACTGACTGAACTCCTTAAAAAAGACGTACCATTTGTTTGGACTGACAAACAGCAACAGGCAATGGACGCTCTTATAAACAGGATCAAGTCAGCCCCTTGTTTAGTCTACCCAGACTACAACAAAGAGTTTTACTTGGAAGTGGGCTTCTCAGCTCATTGCATAAGTGCAGGTCTGTACCAGATACACGACAGAGACAAACGTGTAGTAGCCTACGCCAGCAAAACGATGGCAGGCCCCGAGTTGAGATTCTCAGACTGTGAGAAAGCTTTACTGACCACAGTGTGGGCAGTTAAACATTTCTCCAGCTACATTGGTGGACAGAAAATCATTGTGGAAACACAACACCAGCCAGTGACCTTTCTTAACAGTGAACGCATCAGAGATGGTGTGGTGACAAACTCACGTGTTGCAACGTGGCTCATGGCGCTTCAAAGTTTTAACCTAGACATACGTTATGGTCAAAACAAGAAGTCTCATCTGGGGACGGACTTGGCAATCTGCCAGAAGTGTACACAAGATGTACCAGCCACCCAGCCGCCGGTTGAGGTAAAACCCCCAGTAACTGAAGACCCGAATCACCACTTCTTTGATGACAATATCTGCAAAGATATGACAACATTGTACGTGGATGGATCTTCATTCCTCCGCGACAAAATCTGCAGAGCAGGTGTTGGAGGGGTCCTCCTCCAAGACCAAGAGCAGATAACTTTCAGCTACAAATTAGGATCTCAGACTTCTCAGTACGCTGAGATTGCAGGAATCCTAATAGCTCTCCAGATGGTAGTAGAACGCTCCATCAAGACGCTAGTCATCTGCACTGACTCTAACTATGCTCGTTTGAGTTTCGCTTGTCACCTCGCTGTGTGGAAACAGAACGGTTTCCTAACAAGCGACAGAAAAGTGGTCAAACACAAAGAGCTTTTCATAGCGTGTGATCACTTGGTGACATCACACGACTTACAGATCTACTGGAAGAAAGTTCCAGGGCATTCTAGAGTCCCAGGCGATGACAAGCACTACAATGACATTGCAGATTCCTTAGCCAAGGAAGGAGCCGACGAAGGTCCTCTATGGTCCTTCGACCCCTCCTGGTTAATCGAGACTCTGCAAACACAACCTTCAGTCAGGGTTATGGCAGTCACACGTGCACAGGCCGCAACCAGACCTGCTGACAACGCAGTCTCTGTACGACCCGCACTGACTGACCCAGACATCATCCAACTACAGAAGTCGGATCCTGCTATCAACTCCATGATACTGTACCTGACTGATCCGAGAAAAACACTCCGTCTAAAGACGAACTGGATTCCGATCCAGACCTTAAAGTCCTTTACCAGCTGCGCAAACAGCTAAAACTAATCAAAGGCATCCTAACTTTCGCTCATGGACCAACGTCCTCACCTGTGTTCGTGGTTCCCCATGACCAAAGGGGGGTGATGTTAGTTCATGCCCATGATCTCCCGTCCGCAGGACACAAAGGAGATAAAGCCACGCTGACGGCATTAAAACAAATTGCCTATTGGCCTGGAATGAAAAAGGATGTCAAGGACTACATTGAAGGGTGCGTGGTCTGTGGCCAGTTTCAGCCAACCAGACCACTTCACAGAGCACCACTGCAAAGCAGAGGCATTGCATTCCCATGGTCTGACCTCCAGATCGACTGGGTTGGACCACTCACTAAGAGCTCTAGAGGAAATAAATATTTTCTCACGGTAACCTGTGCATTCACCAAATGGGTAGAATGCCTACCAGCTCCTAACGACACAGCACAAACCACTGCTATGTTGTTAATGAATCATATATTCTCAAGGTTTGGACTTCCCCTTCGGGTGAACTCAGACCAAGGTACACACTTCACAGGTGAAGTGATGAAAGAACTGTGGAAGACGCTAGGCGTCAAGGCCAACTTTCATGTCGGCTACCACCCACAGGCTTCAGGCCAAGTAGAGAGAGCAAACAGAACTGTGGTGAGTATTTTGAAGAAATACGTGGCTGCAAACCACAAGGACTGGGATGTGAAACTCCCTCTGGTCCTCATGGCCATAAGAGCCACTCCACACACATCAACTGGCATCTCTCCCTTCGAGATGATGACCGGTCGACAAATGACTCTCCCTCTACACCTGTTGTACCAACCAGGCGACGCCGCCATGGCGACAGCCTACACTACACAACAATACATGAAAGATTTGAATGTACACCTCAGAAACACTTTTGCTTTCGCCCAGAAAAACCTGGAAAAATCTGCTGAAGGACGCAAGGCGTACTACGACCAGAAGGCCTCTCACAATGAACTCCAGGTGGGAGACAGAGTCTGGTACTATACGTTCGCTCCAGCAACCGGGAAAGGAGGGTCCGAGACCGGAACTCTCGCCCGTAAACTAATGCCCAGGTGGACTGGACCTCATCTGATAACAGACAAAGTGTCCTCAGTCGTCTACGAAATCAAAATCAGCAAAGGCCGCAAAGAGCCAATTGCTAAATGGGTACATCGAAATCAGATCAAACCTTACAAGGCGTTCAATGACTCCACAAAAGACAAAGATCTCACAAACACACCGACTTCATGGGATAATAAGGTCGTCCAAACACAAGTTAGTAAATAAACTAATCAGGTTTAAACTACCATAATTCCCACCCTATAAGTCGCATTGTCCAATTTGAACTTAGAAACGCTAAGCCTAAAACCCACAACAAAAAACTAACCTTAACAACCGTTTAAATCCACGAGATTTAATTTGACCTCGGTCATAAAGTTGAGACCTGTTTTTCTTGTGTGTTGCACTTTGGAATCTGACGACAAGAGTGTGTCGAAGCAGTGAAACGTTGTTTCCTTGTTGTTTAGTCATTACTGTTGTCATTAGTTGAGATATTGTTTTGGTTCTGAACACTCCCAGCCAAAAAGGTTTTGTATTAACATTGGTTAATGAATGATATGGATTTAACTATGCCAACATGCAGTTCGTTTTGTTAAATCTCAATCGTTGAAGAGCCAATGTAGTTTAAAGTTGCTCAAGGTACAATAAACTACACTGGTCTCATAATTTCTAAATTGAACCGATTCGATCGTTTCTATTCTAGATTATCTATTCATTTTGATGAGTCTCGCCATAGACTTCAAAATTTATTAGGAATACCAAATCCTACGTCGTTCGTCTAAAAGACAACAGACATTTAGATCAAACTATATTTCATTTTTATTTTAGTTTAACCTAAACTAAGTAATGAATGGAGGAATAGTTTGGAATTAGAGGCCTTCGTTACAGAAGCCCTCCAAAATTTTATAGGTACAAATCCCTATATCTAATTTTACAGAATTGATCCACCCCTTAATTGGTAATTGTAGCTGATCTAAACCATGATAGCTTACATACCAGGTGCATATAGGTAAGGCTTAATGTAAAATCCCAATCATAAGCCCACCTAAAAAACCACATAATTGCATGACACATAGAACCAGAGTGGCACTGACTGGAAACCAACCAGCCAACAACCTTCGATGTGGGGACCTGCAGCTCCAACGCTTGGTCTTCAACCTTCGTCCAAGGGCCGCCTCCTCTGCGTCAATCGAGGGATCCCCTCTACATGCTGATTATGAAAACAATTGTTGCTGATCAATCAACAAAACTAATCGTTGTGGAATTACTGCTGTGGAATTACCGCTGTGGATTATAAGACTTTGCTTTCCAAGGGATCACAGACTTTGTTTTCCAAGAGTTAACAGACTTTGTTTTCCAAAGGATTAAAAGCTTTTCGCAATGGGATTACCTCCGAACAGTATGGAATTCCAAAAACTTTATGGGATTATAATTTTTGATTTTTCTCTTCCACTTGCTGGATTACTTCAAGATCAGAGACAGTTCAAGGTTTCCTTTCGTGTTGGACCTCATCCCCAAGGACTGGCGATGACTTCCAAAAGGGGGGAGATGTAGTGGACCTACCCAGGGTCAAACTAAGGTTTTTGAACTGTCCAGTGATGACCTTTACTGACCTCTCAGTAAAGCAAGACATTTACTACAAAATCATTCATTTAGCTGTAATCTGATAAATATAGTCACCAAAAGAGACTATTTCTATCTTTGATTTTAGGCTGATGTGATCAAAAGAATAACTTTTGTCATTTTCATGATGTGTGCTTTTAAGCTGTGTTATTCTGTAAGAGTTAAACTGTGTTCACTGCTGTGTTAAAGGTGAAGTCTCGGGTCAGAGAGACCAGACGGTTTGTTTAGAAAGCCAGAAGACAGTAATCCGTGTTTCTCCTGAAAAGGGCTCCAGCTGCTCTGTCTTTTTCCTAAACAGTTTCCCTCTGCTCGGGCTGTAACCTTGGGTCGAGATAACACAAGCTCACTCCTCTCTTTGTTCCTGCTTTTAAGTTCTAACTGTGCGGAAACGCTTGAGAGTTTCTGGGAGCTTCAAAAGAGATGTGAACTTTCCCAAAGAGCTGGTACGTTTGGTCAAGAGCTAACGACCTGCGTCTTCAGCTGGGACTGATAACTTGCTGTTATGAGTCCACTTCGAATGAGCGTAAGCTCAAACTTTGTTATTCCTTCCTGGAATAGTTTATCTTGAGCCAAAAAACCACGATTGCCACGGCTTCTGCCGACGAAAGCGAGTATCACCGACACCGACAAGGTAAACACGTCTGGAGTCCAGCTTGGACTTGCGGGACCGACGACTCGTCAGTCCAAAGCTGACCACAGCTCTTTGCCAGAACCAAGGCGGACGTCTTAAGGTAAAGGAGCAGCTGTTTGCTTGCTGGAGGTGTGATGATATCTTAGCTGGACGCGTACGGAAGAGTGTCATCTGGTTTCATAAATGCAAGATAAACTTCCTCTTTTAACCTCCCAATTCTTCTCCATCTTCCTCCTATTCTTTTCCCTCAATTCTAAGCTGGAAACTATTTTAAGCTAAAGAGCCCTCAGACTAAATATGTTTAACATCTAGTATTTATGTCTGTTGTAATTTAAGTGTGCTGACGTTTAAATTGAAAGAAAGTGAAATCATGTCAATCAAGTGTAATGGTGTTAATTTAGTTGATTCATTTTAAATAAATGATAGTGTCTCTTTGACATATCAAGCTAAGTTAACGTGTCCATTGTCACTCTATAGTTCTGTTTATTTATCCATCATAAAGATCACAGAAATATTGGGTAAACTGAAAAAGAACAGAATCCGTGAAATTACTATTCAATCTGAATAAGTAAATTAATTAAGGTAAAGAGGTCAGTATTAATATTGACCTCCTCTTAATCCCTTACATACTTAAGGTAAAGGAGCAGCTGTTTGCTTGCTGGAGGTGTGATGATATCTTAGCTGGACGCGTACGGAAGAGTGTCATCTGGTTTCATAAATGTAAGATAAACTTCCTCTTTTAACCTCCCAATTCTTCTCCATCTTCCTCCTATTCTTTTCCCTCAATTCTAAGCTGGAAACTATTTTAAGCTAAAGAGCCCTCAGACTAAATATGTTTAACATCTAGTATTTATGTCTGTTGTAATTTAAGTGTGCTGACGTTTAAATTGAAAGAAAGTGAAATCATGTCAATCAAGTGTAATGGTGTTAATTTAGTTGATTCATTTTAAATAAATGATAGTGTCTCTTTGACATATCAAGCTAAGTTAACGTGTCCATTGTCACTCTATAGTTCTGTTTATTTATCCATCATAAAGATCACAGAAATATTGGGTAAACTGAAAAAAAACAGAATCCGTGAAATTACTATTCAATCTGAATAAGTAAATTAATTAAGGTAAAGAGGTCAGTATTAATATTGACCTCCTCTTAATCCCTTACACAAGCTTGGATGTTATTTTTTATTTTATAAACTTACTTCACCGGCACCTTAGGATTTTCACCCAAGGACATAATTTATACACAGAAAAGGCACTTGGGTTTGTTTACAAGTAAACAGGAGACTGTTCCAACATTCAATATACATTTTATTAACACTTAAGTTAAAAACTAATTCTAATGGAGGCAATAATGATTCTTAAATATTCAGCCAAGGCTGAGGCTTTCCAGTGGTCAGTCAACTAAAATATTTAATGATTGTTCTGTGTAACAAGAGCAGAAATTCACCCTCAAGCTGTGATGATGCACAAGATATGAGTGGAACAGAACCTACACAAGACTGGACTGCCTTCAACCTGGAACATAAATATGAAATTAAGTAAACAGAAATAAACATGTTTTCCTGATGCATGCTCAATAATCCAGGTAGAAAAATCTAAAAAAGTTAACTCAGGTCCTGTGGACTCCCCCAGCCAATCTTCTCTCAGGTAAGACGCTGCCTAATTACAGAGACTTTAGCAGGCTAGGACAGTCTAAGATAAGGTTGTTTTCTTTCCCCACAAGAGCAACCAAGAACTGAACAAAAACAACAGATGAAACTCAGCCATTTTCCTCACTGTCTAATGCTAACAATTGTGACATTTTCTAACTATTTATTCCAGAACAGCTAGCGCCACTGACTGCAGCCACCCAAAAATGTGCAGGCATCTGTTTGAACAGCTAAGTGGCAGCCGCGGGTCCTACGCGTAATTTCTTAATAAAGATATCTAAAAATGTCATTATGACTAGTCATAATTACGTTTGAGATATCTTGAATTGTCATTGCGGATGTTTGACACTTTAAATGACGAATCATGTGACGTCATTTCAGATATCTTTAATTACATTTTGACTAGTCAAAATTCATTTTAAGATATCTTGAATTGCTATTCTGACTAGTCAGAATGTAAATACAGATATCTTAAATTAACATTCTGACTAGTCAAAATGTAATTGTGACTAGTCAAAACTCATTTTTAGATATCTAGAATGTAATTATGGATAGTCAGACTTCACGATTTAATGTTAAAATGGCTTGCCATAAGCAGCAGCTTGCTTATCCGAGGTTTCCTGCATTTGTTGGAGTTTTTCTGCGAGGTAAGCCTGCATCATCGCGGACGTGTTCATGGCGCGCGCCGCGAGTCCTTGAGCTCTGTAGCACTTCTCGAGAAACGACGCCGAGGCTCTACAGGCTTTGCTGGGGAGAGTCGGTTTTGTTCCTGATGACTTGGGAGCTAGGTGGGATGCTAGCGTGTCCTCAATCTGAGGCGCGTTGGCTAATCCCACCTGATCCATGCCTTCCACAATGAGGAATTGCGAGAGAGGAAGGAGATTGGGTGCTCGTGGCTGAGGCCAGGTGAGGGTTAGTTCCGTGAGGAAGTCTGGGAACACGGGCATCCTTTGCCTCGTGACTGCCTGCTGTTTTGAATAAAAATACTGTAGTTCCCCGCCAGCCTCGTAACCTGTTGGCGAGGCGGGGGTTCCGGCCAGGGGACGTTCAGCGCGTCCGCTGCTCTGTGGCACAGGTCGAACAGGGCCGGGATGGAGAAGTCCGTTTCAGGGAGCACAGGTACCGGGGTCCTGGAGAGGTCCTCTCCCGGATCCTCGATTTTGAGTTCTGGTTCCTCCACTGAAAATTCGCCCGAGGTTGAGATGGAGATCTCGTCTTCATTCATCATGCCCCTGGTGTCAAACTCGACTGATATGTCCCCCATGGGAGCAAGCGGGTCAGGGCTGTCGCCCCATTCGATGCGCGTCCTGTCGTGTAGAGCCACGTGTTCGAGCTCCGGGGTCGGAGTGAGGGCCTCCGTGGTGTCTGGGTCCTGTGGACCCGCTGAGCCTCCCATGACCTTAGCCACGAGATCCACCCGGTGCCGCAACACCGCATCCAGCATCTGGCTGCAGTGTGGGCAAGAATTGGGCACTTCCAGAGCTTGTCTTGCATGAAATATACCCAGGCAGACTGGACAGGCCTCATGGGTGTCCGTTGCTGCGAGGGAAAAACCATAGCCACTAGGACAGGCGCGCGAGGTTGGGCTCGCCGTCCCGCTGGTTTTCCTTTGAAGTTTAGACTTTCGCCTTCCTTTCTCCGGAGGCATGTCCGAGATAAGGCGAGTGAGACCTTCCAGAATCCTTTTTCTTCTTTGTACGAGTGTCTCCTCCGTCGTGTCGCTTTCGCTGGCTAGCCCGCTAGGATGTTAGCCGGGGTAGCGGTTGTGGCGCAGTTATAACGCCGTCGAGCGAAGCAACCTGTAGAGAGAGGAGAAGAAAAAACCTTGAGGTTATAGAAATGTGCTGGACTAGCTTTAGGACGCAGGGAACAATTATCTGTGCGCTCTGTGTAGGGAGCGAGCTCACCTCAGGTCGAGCGATGGAACAGCAGAGAAGTCCCGCGAAGAGAGGTAGTTCAAAAGTGTTTGCGAGGTGAAGGGCAAAAAGAGAAAGTTGGAGGGGCGTCAGTCGCTTAAGTACCTAGAAGGCGGTACCTCTGGCGCGGGGTGACAACCCCTGCCGTAAAAGGCGTGAATGTATTCGTTCAGGTAACCGCGCGGGGGCGCAAGTCCCATAGCAAGTATGTTGCACCGAGAGACCAAACTGAAAGGGAACCCACGCATGCATGGAGAGAACATGCTAACTCTACCCAGAAAGGCCCCTGGACCGGGATTTGAACGGCAACCTTCTCGCTGAGAGGCAGCAGCTATACCAGTTAGACCTTGCTCAAGAGCCCAGAGTGGAGCAAATGAGGGTGGAAGCAGGTGTGTGGCAAGTTATTTTTTAATATCACCCATTCAAATTTAACAAAGTTAATTAACTGCTAAATCACCCTTCCAGTGTCAACCTTTAGGAGTTTTACCACTAACAATAAACTTGTCCATTATGAAGGTTGCTGTTATAAATGACAATTTATAAACTTTATTGTTGCTAAAAAAATACTTGAACATTAAAAAACACATGATTGGTAATAATACAGGCAAACCACCTGTTATAGAGAAGGCAGCATTTATATTTCATAATTATTTTTACGCCGTATGTCCTTCCTGACGTAACCACAGACTTCTGTGTGAAGCAGAGAGCAGCTATCTAGGGCTCCCGGAGGAACAGATGGTGAGGGTTAAGGGCCTTGCTCAAGGGCCCAGAGTGGAGTAAATGAGGGTGGAAGCTGATGTGTTTTACCATTCCCACTCACATGCTGATGTTGTCAGTACCGGGAGCTGAACCGGCGATCTTCCGATAACAGGCCCACATTATCTAACCTCTGCACCATCACTCCTACAATAATGACTGAATACAGTGTAGGATTTAAATTTGCAGATATTTATGATGAACTACAAAAACCTAAAACTGACCCCTTCACAGAGATAACATTTGGAGGATTTTGGAAAATTTATTTTTTTTAAAATCACACGTTAAACAGACACACCATTGTTATAGTTTTGTTCAAATATGCCTATTGTAGTATCCTGATGCATGTTCTATAATCCAGGTAGGAAAAAAAAGTTAAGTCTGATACTCTGGACATTTATACAATGTTTTGTTTTTTGAACCCGTCCAGAGGACCCTCTCCAGCTAATAAACTGTAGAACAGGGGTCACCAACGTTTTTGAGACTGAGAGCTAGTTCAGTGGGACAAATTTGCATGGCTTAACTGTAATTATAGTATTAATAATAATACATTTACACAAGTGAATACAGTACTTGACTGCCTGATCACATCTGATCAGTATTATTAAAGACTCCACACAATGATTATCAGTAAGGATTTAGCTTAATAAATATGATAAATTATTATTGATAATCAGTGATTAGAACCCTCAATCGAGAACTTGAATCCTCAGTTTGAATCTTTTTGGGCTCATCTGTACGACTGTAAATTGTAGCTGTGACTGGGAGTGTGGCTGGTTTTTTGACTCTTTGTCTGTCTCTCTGATGGACTGGAGACCTGTCCTGTGTGTCCCCTGCCTTCACACAAAAACAGCTGAGATTGGTTCCAGTCCTAAACAAGGGGGGCATAACAGATGACTTATTAACTGATCTTTAAACATAAAACACTATTTATTTTATGTTAAACTCAATCTGTAACATTTGAAATTCATTGTTTTATAACTATTTTATTAACTAATTATTGGATTTGGTACCTGGATGAAATATAAGTGATGGTATTAAAATGTTTACTGACTAACTTTATCAATTTTCATGCTAAGAGTTAATGCTTTAATATTGTTTTATTAATTTGAGTGTCATAATGATTACTTTTACTTGTGCCAGGTTGACTGTGAGATGCTGTTGTGTAGGCTTTGTTTTGATAACTGCCAAGTTGTTTGGGAGAAAGAGACTGGCCCGTCTTTCTTCCCACAAGGGCCTGCAGTTTCTAGAAGGGAGTGAGGCACACCCATGCATCTCACAGCCAAGTAGAATTGTTGATGTAAGATAAAGATGAGTTGCAGTTTTCAGTTAAGGGCAAACTGACCCATGCCTAGCACCACTTTACTCTGAAAAACAAGTTTGAGTGAAGTCATTCACTCCACAAGGTATAAAATGAAAGGGTGATCAGATGAACATTTGAAGTCTGCTGAGAGCCTCCGATCCAGGCGTCTAGCTGTGGCTGATGTGAATTGTCACCTGAGTCGTGCAACTTCCCGACTGTGTCAAGATGAGGGATTCTTGTAACATCAATGCCTAAGTGTGTGTATTTAAGTTTTACTGTAGTGAGATTAAACAGACACTTTGATCTTAGCAGAAAAACGGTTTGTGTGTTTGAACATGTATGTTTTTACTTTTTCTGTCACGGACTTCTTTCATAAATTATCATTATTTTTAATTAAGTCTATGTGTGAGTTTTTCTAAACCAGTGTATGTGTCTACCCTTCACAAACTTGACCATTGATTTAAAATATGATAAAACATTAACCATTTGGGTTGATCTGAAATATCATAAAACATTTGGCACCACTTCGCAGGATTGATGAAGGGATACACACAGTGCCGTTTAGAAAAAAAGGAAAAAAGTGTGTCTTAAACTGTGGAAGCTGGAAGTAGATGTGAGTCCTATTTCAGCTTGAAGCGGATGAGAGTCCTGTATGTTTTGGAAGCAGGTGGGATTCCCGTTGATTTGGGAGCTGATGGAGGTGTGATTCCCCTGTTAGCAATTTATGTCCTGTTGTGTTTCTGACCAGCGTTTTGGGGGATGCCCTAAAGCAGTGTTCAGAAAACACAGATGTGTAACAAATGCCAAAGCAAGCAACCTTAAAGAGAAGGAAAAAGAGCAGAAAGTAACAGAAGATTTTGCGCTAGGGTTGGGAAACCCTCGTTGTCTATCTGAAAAGTAACCAAAGTATTTTTGCCAGGGTGGGAAAACCCTTGATCAGTAGTTTTATAATAACAGATAGGAATGAAGATTTTGTACCAGGGTGTAGAAACCCTCGTTGATCAACTGTGAGTTTTGCCTGAGGGAGTTTTGAAACAATTCATTAAGCCCTGAAAAAGTCAGGTGATTTATTTTGATAGCTTTATCAGTTGAAGTTAAAAAGTCTGGTGTTTTTTTTTTGACAGCCCAGTTGAAGTAAAAAAAAAAGGAGCAAACGCTTTTCTGTGTGTTTCTGCAGCTACGTGTGAGAGGTTGCTACGAGAAGCAGGACAGCCCAGATGAATTGTTTATGGGTACTGCTATGTGCACAGTTTTTTTTAAAAAGGAGAGCGGTGGAGCTCGTTGAAGCAGATACTTACGAGTGGGAGGAGTAGGTCAGGAAGTTGTCCAGAAATTTCATGTGTGAAAAAATAAGCAGGAGTGAATCGTAGGTCAGGAGTAAAAATTGAAGTGGAAAAGAGTGAAAAGAAAAAAAAATTAATAGACTGAAAAAGAGAGAAAAAGAGTGTGTGCAAGTTTTTTAATGATGAAGGAAGAGGTATGAGTGCACCGTAGTGTGTGTCTCATCTGTCATGAGTAATGTCTGTACGCGGAGCTGCAGCAGTGACCCGGCTCCCTCTGTCCGGGTGTGTGTGTGAGCAGTAGCGGGGTGTGACGGCCCCTGTCTCATCTGTTATGTGTAAAAGGTGCAGCGACGCATGTGTGTGTGTATGCCTGTGAAAAAGATTTGCAGCCATGTGTGGGAGGTTAACGGAGCTCGTTGAGGCAGAGTGGATTCGGGCAGAACCATGTGACGGCTTTGCAAGTTAGAGGTTTGTAACTTGTCCAAAAGATTGAGATGTATTTGGAAGAACAGAGAGGAGACGGCAGAAGATGTGAAAGAACAGAGAGAGAGAGAGAGAGAGACAGAGAGAGAGAGAGAGACAAAGAGAGTGAGGAGCAGATGGAGAGGTTAAAATGTACTGGTGGTGTTCTAAGCAGGCTGCGGGAGATATTTTTCTTTTTCTTTTTTATGCAACGTCTGCCTTATTTCTAGAACAGGGAGGAAACGTCAGCTTTGAGGAGGCAGCGTGTGGTTCGTGAGCCAGGAAGGGTCAGTTGAAGTTTGGTTTTCATGCTTATTTTTATTTTTTTTTAAAAAGAAGAGGGTTTTTAAGTTTTTTTTCCTTCCTCCTCTCTCCGAGTTTAAAGAATGAACCTTTTATCTAAAAAGATTACTAATCCCTGTCTTTCTATCTCAAAGCATTTGTTTTTTCCACAGCTTTGTGTCTCGTGGTTTGTACTCATCGTCTGTCTGCTGGGACAACAGAGGTAGGCCCTGAGGATGACCGACTCCAGAGAGAGGCGCCTGAGGGTGGTATCTGGTGTCTGACGTCTGTTGGGTCATCGCTTCATCTGTGTCACAGTGCTGCTGCTGATGACCCCCACCTCTTCGACGCCAAGACATGTCCTGAAAGGAGGACAGTTGGGGGTCTTTGCCACAAGATGAACCATGTTGAAAAGACAAGACGGCTTCGAGTGTCCTGTGGGTCGGTCCTGCTGGTGACGAGTGTGAGCTGAGGTGTCCAGCAGACTGTGACATTCCAGTACTCGACCTTATTGCAACTTTAAGGTCTGCCTAGCGAGAAGATATGAATGAATAAAAAGACTGCTAAAAGGAGTGCTTGCCAATCTTTCACATGCTTCGAATAAAACTACATGTAAAATTGCAGGCGTTACATGTCAGCAAGCTGTTCCAGAGGGTGGAGCCATGAAGGACCTTCTTGAGTGATGAACATTTCTGATGTTCATGGAGTTTTTTATTTTTATTTTATTTTATTTTACCTGAAGTGATGAAATCTGAAATGATGAAATGTGATTTGTTTTTAAGACTAAATGATAATTAATTTGAGATGACATGCACATGTACAGATATGTGCTGCAAACAGGAATAGGTTTTATCTGGACAGTAAAATCATCCTTAAAAAATAACTAGGTGCCTTTTTAAAGGATGAATGTGTTGTACACTCGGAGTTGGAGCAGCAAGACTTATTGATTAACTAATTACTGTTTACCCGCCTGATTAAGGAACGGTGGCATTTTTGCACGTTTCCTACAGGTCTCACTCTGGATCCTTTCAAAAATGCGCATTGAACAGGGTCTACAGTGACAACACTAATGATTGGGTTTCTAAGTCTGGCTGTCTGATTTCGAGGTGTTCACGAGTATTGAACAAGAGAAGGTTTTTACATATGGTTTAAACTAATAGAGCGAGGGTATGCAATGTCCTTCCTTTGCTTGTTTTTAGTGCATTGCTTTGTGTAATTGGTACACGTGTTTTTTATTGAACCGAGTAAAAGATCATATGTGTAGATTGATCTATAACATTGCTTTAGAATGAGGATTGAACTTATAGTGTGACTGGTAAATGTCCCATAAGGGGACAAGAAAATGTTTCAAAATTAGACAGTAAACAGTGGGTGGAATGAAATATAAGTGATGGTATTAAAATGTTTACTGACTAACTTTATCAATTTTTATGCTAAGAGTTAATGCTTTAATACTATTTTATTAATTTTAGTGTCATAATGATTACTTTTACTTGTGCCAGGTTGACTGTGAGATGCTGTCATCTAAACTGACCGGAGGAACCCTAACCTCAGTAACATCCATGTATGTTAGTCAGGTATAGAGGATAGCTTCTTCTGTTTTAAAAGATGTCCTTCATCCCCTGTACGGAGAGTTTCAGCTTCTTCCCTCTGGTCGGAGGTTTTTAGTCCCTAAATGTAGGACAACACGTTTTAAAAATAGCTTTGTTCCCACTGCTGTTACTGAAATGAACAAACTGAAATAACGTTGAAGCTTTTAGTGGTTAAATGTTTTTATTTTTCATTTTACATATGATTTGGGGAGCCTTAACACTGTTATGTGCAACATTATCTGTTTATGGTTTCTTTTAAGTGTTTTTACTAAATGTTTTTACTGTTTTTATTTGTGTGTGCGCATGGATGGATGTATGCTTTGTACCACTGTAAACCACATTTACCCTTGGGTATAAATAAAGTAATCTGAACCTGAACCTGAACCTGTTGTGCAGGCTTTGTTTTGATAACTGCCAAGTTGTTTGGGAGAAAGAGATGGGCCCGTCTTTCTTCCCACAAGGGCCTGCAGTTTCTAGAAGGGAGTGACGCACACCCATGCATCTTACAACCAAGTAGAATTGTTGATGTAAGATAAAGATGAGTTGCAGTTTTCAGTTAAGGGCAAACTGAGCCGTGCCTAGCACCACTTTACTCTGAAAAACAAGTTTGAGTGAAGTCATTCACTCCACAAGGTATAAAATGAAAGGGTGATCAGATGAACATTTGAAGTCTGCTGAGAGCCTCCGATCCAAACGTCTAGCTGTGGCTGATGTGAATTGTCACCTGAGTCGTGCGACTTCCCAACTGTGTCAAGGTGAGGGATTCTTGTAACATCAATGCCTAAGTGTGTGTATTTAAGTTTTATTGTAGCGAGATTAAACAGACACTTTGATCTTAGCAGGAAAACTGTGTTTGAACATGTATGTTTTTACTTTTTCTGTCACAGACTTCTTTAATAAATTATCATTATTTTTAATTAAGTCTATGTGTGAGTTTTTCTAAACCAGTGTGTGTGCCTACCCTTCACAAACTTGACAAATTATTTAAAATATGATAAAACATTAACCATTTGGGTTGATCTGAAATATCATAAAACACTGGATTATTGAGCATGAACTTTCTTGTCTTGAGCCACTTTGGCTGCCTGCCTGGTAGGAGTCGACGAGAGACAGGACGGCCCCCAGAAACCATCCTGGCTCAAGCAAACTGGTTGGTCTACTTAAGGCAGGGGTGCTCACACTTTTTCAGCATGCGAGCTACTTATAAAAAAACCAAGTCCAAAAGATCTACCCAATACAAAAATGCAAAACATATAATTATCTTCAAATGTATTAAGGATTCTTTTTATGTACAATGTACCTATGTTGATGTACCTTGCATAACTGAATAAGCAAATATTGCACAACACATGTAATAAATCAGGGGTCACCAACGTGGTGCCCATGGGCACCTGGTCGACCGTAGGGACCAAATGGGGTGATGGTGACAGCAATATAGATTTTTTAAATTTTATTTTAAAAATATATGGTAGAAATATAACAGAGTTGTTAAGTTTCCCTGCCCGCTCCAGGTCTCTGAGGTCACACAGCTCCTGCTCTCTGTTCCACGGACAAAATATAAACGTTGGGGTGACCGTGCCTTTTCTGCGGCCGCACCTCTACTCTGGAATACGCTCCCGCTTGAGCTACGTCAGATTACTGAACTTGGCTTTTTTAAATCGAAGCTTAAGACTTTTTTATTCCAACTGGCTTTTAGTAATTAAATATGTGGTGACATTTCTGGTTTTATTTTTGCTATTATGTTGTGTTTTCTTGATTTTTAATCTGTTGTCTTTTACTGTACTGCACTGTTTTTTGTTAAGCACTTTAGTCACCATCACCGTGGTTGTGTAAAGTGCTATACAAATGAATAAATGAAATGAAATGAAACTGATCCCCACCCCCTTCTTTATAAGAATCTGGTCTTTTACTTTAATAAATGTAAAAAAAAAAATCATTAGATATTTTTTACTTTAATAAATGTCATTTCTAAAAGCCCCCTCCAGCAAATCTAAAGTGGTCCACAGGCCACCAGTTGATAACCACAGTTGTAGCAGGTTGTTATGGCTCCGGACACGTTTAATTTAGTGAACAAAGGCATAAAAATGTCTCTTTTGGTACGGAGAGATTTACAGCGGTGTATTTTACCGACTGTCCCTGAACGCAGCGCGAAAGTGTGTTATGCAAACGCTCGCGCTGCGGGACAGGGAAACGTGCAGAGAACGGAGAGTAGTCAAGGAGGTTATTCTGTATGAAAAGTGTCTCGTATGATTTTAATAATAAAGCCACGTCAGCTCCCAACCAGTATGTTTAAGCGTGCAGAGAAACAACACAGCGTCACTCACCCGGAAGATGGTGGGGGCAAATCGCTTTTGAAGTTGCTGCTGTCCGAACAGGGATTTTAGTTCCTCAACCTTTGTCTTTCTCAGCTGGCTTTTCGGTGGGAAGTCGATGTCGTATTTTCCATGAACAGTCCGAAATCTGATTGTTTTCGCTTAGTATGTTTTGCTGCGTTCAACTTCCACCTTCGCGCCATTGTTTTTAGAAACTGCATGAGCGTGACCTAAAGCTCTCATCTGATTGGTTGCTGTGAATGTCAATCAAAGGGCGGGATGTTTTCAGTTGTCATCTGATTGGTTGCCCTGCATGTCAATCAAGTAACGGGATGTTTCATTGGCTGACAATTTTTTAATGTCACGCTGTGGGAAAAAAAATAAAAATAATAATGTCACGCTGCGATCGACCAGTAATGCCTCCGCGATCGACCGGTCGATCGCGATCGACGTAATGAGCAGGTCTGACTTAAGGTGTTTACTTCTTGGTGGGGAAAACCAGTTTGCTGGAAGTCCTCTGACTGATGAAGCCCTCCAAATAGAGGGTGAAACGTTTCTATAAAAAAAGAAACTGTCCAGATGACCCGACTGAGAATTATTGGATATTTTATTAACTGTTTTGTACGAATGAACACATTTGTAACATTCCTTCAAAATATGCCTTTTACTATTAACAAATCTGTAGCATTTTTTAAGAACCTATTAAGAATAAAATCTTCCAATCAAGCCCTGTTTGCACTAACCGTCGTGTTTGTAACATTTCATAATAACTCTTAACTCTTGCTGATACAAAATATCGGTAATGTATAGGCATGTAACGGTTGTAGTGGGTATACCGAACCGTTTCGGTACAGCACGTTCGGTTCGGCCCACCTCTGTACCATTTTGGTTATTTTTTCACTCATTGAACATTAAAGGTACTATGTGTAACTTTCTGTAGAGTGCAGAACTTAGAAAAATTTTCAACAGGCAAAGCATTCTGATCCCTCCCCCGAAATTCAAATTCAAGCTCTGTTTTTATTGGCTGATTCAAATTCAAGCTCTGTTTTTATTGGCTGGTTACAAACTCTGTTTTTATTGGCTGGTTAAGGACGGGTCACTCTGTGTTTTTAGTGTTTTTATAAATGCTGATAGAGAAGCAAGGGGACTATAGTTTTTTTCAGAGATTACTTTGTCTAACATCAGTCTGTCAGTAGATAGTGACAGAGTGAAGAAATATGTTAAAAATATATTGTTAGAAAAGTTACAGACTGCCTTACAAAATTACATAGTGCAGCTCTAATATATGCGCCACGGAACAAAATTTCTTGGGCGCGTTTCAGCACGGAGCTATTATCGCGTAGCAAGCGCAGCATTAGCAGTTAGCTTCTCACTGCGGTCTCCTGTTTTTCAACGTTATGGTTTTCTTGCTAAAAGGCGAGCACACAAAGCTGTGTGTGTGGACGTTGTTCTCTGTAGCAGCCAGCAACACGTCTAAAGGGCCAGGCAGAGCTGTGCGTTTTGACGAGCGCCGCGCCACGCCGTGTGAGCGCCGCGGCACAAGCCTTTGAACGCGGGCGTGAACGCGCCAAGCTCAAATTTTACGACCGCTCACGCGCGTGCATTGTCTCACAATGAACTGCCCGGTGGCAGACTGTTTTGTATGAGACACAAATCAGAATCAGAATCAGGTTTATTGGCCAAGTATGTTGACACACACAAGGAATTTGTTTCCGGCTGTTCGTGTCTCTCTAGAAAGTGTCTCTCTAAAAATGCTAAAAATTAATGTATACAGATACTTTACATAAAAAAAAACGTACAAATAATACACAAAATACAGAAGGATTCACATCACATGGGGGATGTGAATGGGTTGGGGGTCACGCTGATGGATGTCTGATGATCAGCTGTTGATGATGGTGATGGCCTGGGGGAAGAAACTGTTTTTGTGTCTGGCAGTCTTAGTGGACACAGATCTGTAGCGTCTGCCAGACGGGAGAAGTTGGAACATGTTGTGACCCGGGTGTGTGGAGTCTGTGGTGATTTTTCCAGCCCGTTTCCTGGTTCTTGCGTGGTACAAGTCCTGAATGGAGGGCAGTGAAGCCCCAATGACTTTCTCAGCTGTCCTCACTGTTCGCTGCAGCCTGTTCCTGTCCTGCCTTGTGGCTGCTCCAAACCAGACTGTGATGGATGTACACAGGATGGACTCAATGACTGCAGTGTAGAACTGGATCAGCAGCTCCTGAGGCAGGTCCAGCTTCCTCAACTGGCGTAGGAAGTACAGTCTCTGCTGGGCCTTTTTGAGGATGGAGGTGATGTTGGGCTCCCACTTCAGGTCATGTGAGATGGTGGTTCCCAGGAACCTGAAGGACTCTACCGTAGACACGGGGCTGTTGAAGATTTTGAGGGGCAGCAGTTCTGGGGGGTGTCTCCTGAAGTCCACTCTCATCTCTACTGTCTTCAGTGTGTTCAGCTCCAGTTTGTTCAGGCTGCACCAGGACATCAGTCGTTCCACCTCCTGTCGGTACGCAGACTCGTTGTCATCACTGATAAGTCCAATGACTGTAGTGTCATCTGCGAACTTCAGGAGTTTAACAGACGGGTCATTAGAGGTGCAGTCATTGGTGTATAGAGAGAAGAGCAGTGGAGAGAGCACACAACCCTGAGGGGCACCAATGCTGATGGACTGTGAGGAGGACATGATTTTCCCCAACTGCACCTGCTGCGTCCTGCCTGTTAGGAAGCTGGTGATCCACTGACACATGGCAGGAGAAACAGTGAGCTGGGAGAGTTTTGTGGAGAGAATGTCTGGGACAATGGTGTTAAATGCTGAACTAAAATCAAGAAACAGGATTCTTGCATAAGTCCCCGGGTGGTCTAGATGCTGCAGGATGAAATGCAGTCCCATGTTGACTGCATCATCCACTGACCTATTTGCCCGGTAGGCAAACTGCAGGGGGTCTAGCAGATGTCCAGTGATGTCCTTCAGGTGGGTCAGGACCAGCCGTTCAAAGGACTTCATGACCACAGATGTTAGGGCGATGGGCCTGTAGTCATTTAGTCCTGTGATGGAGGTTTTCTTGGGGACTGGAATGATGGTGGAGCGTTTGAAGCAGGAAGGGACTTCACACAGCTCCAGAGATTTGTAAATGTATTAAATATCTCTTCTTCATCGCTGAACTGGACTTTTCTTTTGTTTTTTTTTTGCCAAAAGTCAAGTGATCGCTTGAAGCGGTCACCATTCGCTTCCTCCTCCGATGAGGAGGAATTAATGAACTTGTCACGAGTGAACTAAAGTCATGTCCAACGTGGATGCGCAGGTTCTAAATATTTCCTGGTGTGCTGGTCTGCTGTGTGGGCTAAAGGACCAGCGCTCCCTGTTTTAATTTTAATTTTTAGAACTTTTTATTAACATATAAACACAGAACAAAGCTGTGCAGCCCTCTGCCTTTCCCGACCTGTCAATCAAATCAGTAGGCGTGTCAGCAAATGACCAATCAGCGACCTCAATTTGTCCCATAGGTAAACGTTCCGCCCTGTTTCTGCTCAAATGACATCAAGTATTTGGAGCGAAAACGTTGCTGCTTCACGTTGAGCTCTGCTGTGAACTGCACAAATGCGTGGCGTGGCGCTCGTACAGACGCACAGCTCTGCCTTGCCCTTAACGTGAACTCGTTTGAAACGACTTCATCCGAACGTGAACAAAGAAAAACAGCTGTTACAAAGTGCGCTAACAACACAGCTGCATTTAAACAACTTCATCAGGTAATTTAGATCGGTCCAGATCAATAACACAAACTGTATGAGTTTTTAAAGCTCTGAATCCAAGTCTGAATGTTTTTTATGCGCAGTTGATCCTTGCTATGAGACATCCATCACGTCAACACTTAAGTCAAAAAGTTCAGCTCTTTATGAAAAAACTGATTGTCAACAAGTCATAGAGCTGATTTAAGCCCTGCCCTGATGATGAGTGGGATATTCAACCGTTCAAGCGGTATTGTTCTTTTATTATAATTATTATTTATAATTTATTATTATTTAAAATCATAATCTTATTAACTTGTTTTTTTTTTACCTCTGTGTTTTATTTCCAGTATTTCCAGTTACAGAGGTAGCATGTCTCTTCCACTTCAGGGAAATCCATCAGAGATCACCTGCTGCAGCTAAGAAGTGTGGGATGACTGAACTGAACTTTGAACTGTTCCAGGACCTGTCCCACCAAGAAGAGGTTGTGAGTAATGAGGACAAATACAGCCACACTGCTGCTACTGGACAAAAACTTGATTAGTTAGATTGTAAACAGTCTGTTGCTGCTTATTGTTCTGGTTCTGACTGTTATTGTATTTATTAAGATTTTTATTATTTTTAATATAATTTATTTATTGTAGAGTGCTGTTTATTTAAAATATCATCCAAATGGGTCACTTTTATTTATTACTACAATACAATACAAACATATTTTTGGCATATTTTCAAAATAAACATTTTGTAAGTCTTTATTTTGTCCTTTTTTTTTTGTACCGAAAATAAACCGAACCGAGCCCTCCTTGTAATTGAACCGAACCGAAATGTGATTTTAGCGTACCGTTACACCCCTAGTAATGTAATATAATAAACAAAATGCTTGTGAAGATTCTCAGTCATCAAGGACATGATAAAATAAATAAAGGCGTTCAATACAGAAACAACTGGACTTTATTGGTAACAGAAGATGTTTCGCTTCTCATCCAAGAAGCTTTCTCAATCCAAAGAGCAGACAGTGTGAGAGCCAGGTTTTAAAGGGTTGAGATAAGATGCAGCATACCTATTTAAATTGACAAATCACACCTCATACCCTAACAGTAGGGGTTTCTTAAGGTCTTTTTTAGTCTGAAGGCTCCGGCAGAGCTCAGCGTACGACCTGTACGCCGCTCTACGCGCGTATTCTGTGCGCACGCGTTCACTGGCACAGCTCTGCGTTCGTTCTCGCGTTAAATGCTCGCGTTTTCGCTCCAAATTCTTGTAATTTGAGCAGCTGCGCAGAGCGTGTACCTACGGGACAAACTGAGGTCGCTGATTGGTCATTTGATGACACGCCTACTGAAATGATTGACAGGTTGCGTGGGAGACAAAAAAAAAGGCATGAGCTGGCTGACTGCAGCCGCTGCGGTGTTTCTAAACTTTATATGTTAATAAAAAGTTCTTAAAAATAAAAACAGGGAACCATGGTCCTGCAGTCCACAGCCCACCAGGAAATATTTAGAACGTCGCACAGCCAGGTAGGACATGAGTTATTATTCGCTCGTGACAAATTCATTCATTTCAGTCATGGAGTTAACGGAGGAGGAAGCGATTACTTGACTTTTGGCAAAAAAAAAAAAAAAAGTCCAGATCACCGATGAAGAAGGGGAATTTAATTCATTTGTGTAACATACAAAACAGTCCCGTGCCGGGCAGTTTATTGTGAGACAACGCACATCGCGTACGCAGTCGTAAAATTTGAGCTTTGCGCGATCGTGCCCTGCGGGGCTACGCTTGTGCCTCTGCGTACGTACATCGTATAGCGACGTACGGCCATACGCAGAGCTCTGCCGAGGGCTTAATTCACAGACGAGGCTCCTCTGTTCCCATCAGGTGTGAAAATCGTCTGGGAATCAGTCCTAAAGCTGCATTATACGTTTTTGAAAGTTGGAATCTGAGACCTCCTTCTCTGTTAAGAGAAGGCCTCTCCCTCCCAACATAAACAGCTTCCTTCACACCCGTCTCAAACAACCTGTGCTCTTGGTCCAAAATGTGCACATTCTGGTCCTCAAAAGAGTGTCACTTGTCCATGAGGTGGAGGTGAACAGCTGAGTTTTGTCCAGAGGAAGTGGTTATCCTGTGTTGGGACATTTGTCTGTGAATAGGCTGTTTAGTTTCCCCAATGTAGTGGTCTGGACAGTCCTCGCTGCACTGGATTGCGTACACTACACCACTCTGTTTGTGTGTGGGTGTTTTGTCCTTAGGGTGGACAAGCCTCTGTCTGAGAGTCCTGCTGGGTTTGAAATGTACTGGGATGTTGTGTTTGTTGAAAATTGTTCTGAAATTCTCTGATACTCCAGCCACATAAGGGATAACAATGTTTTTTCGTCTATTCTACTTTTTCTGTTCATTGTTGTGTTTCATAGATTTCCTTGCTGACTTGACAAAAGCCCAGTTAGGATTTCCACATGTTTGGAGAGATTTTTCTATGCGTTTCTGTTCCTTTTCCTTCCCTTCTGTCTTCGTGGGGATGTGTTCGGCCCGATGTTGTAAAGTTCTGATGACAGAGAGTTTGTGTCCAGTGGATGGTGAGAGTCAAACAGAAGATACTGGTCTGTGACCTCCTCAATCCTACTGGCACGTCTTCCACTGAGGAAGCGGAGCCTAGGGACTTTGAGTCGGGCTCTCCAATCTCTGGTGCTGAGGTCACCGAGGTGGTTAAAAAATTCTGCGGTGGCAGGGCTCCGGAGATGGATGAGATTAGCCCTAAGTTCCTTAGGGCTCTGGATGTTGTGGGGTTGTGTTGGCTTACGTGACTCTGCAATATTGCATAGACATCGGGGGCAGTTCCCTTGGATTGGCAGACTAGGGTGGTGGTTCCCCTATTCAAAAAGGGGGACCGTAGGGTGTGTTCCAACTATAGGGGGATCACACTCTTAAGCCTCCTTGGCAAGGTCTATTCAGGGGTTCTGGAAAGGAGGGTCTGTCGGATAGTCGAACCTCGGATTCAGGAGGAGCAGTGTGGTTTTCGTGCTGGTCGTGGAACACTGGACCAGCTCTACACCTTCAGCAGGGTCCTGGAGGGTACGTGGGAGTTTGCCCAACCAGTTTACATGTGCTTTGTGGACTTGGAGAAGGCATTCGCCTCGGGGGTTCTGTGGGGGGTACTCCGGGAGTATGGGGTACCAGGCCCATTGATATGGGCCGTTAGGTCCTTGTACGACCGGTGTCAGAGCTTGGTCCGCATTGCCGGCAGTAAGTCAGGCTCGTTTCCAGTGAGAGTTAGACTCCGCCAAGGTTGCCCTTTGTCACCGATTCTGTTCATAACTTTTATGGACAGAATTTCTAGGTGCAGCCAAGGTGTTGATAGGATCCGTTTTGGTGGCCTTAGAATCACTTCTGTTTTTTGCAGATGATGTGGTCCTATTGGCTTCATCAGGTCGTGATGTACAGCTTTCGCTGGAGCGGTTTGCAGCCGAGTGTGATACGGCCGGGATGAGGATCAGTTCCTCCAAATCTGAGGCCATGGTCTTGAGCCAGAAAAGGGTAGCATGCCCTCTCCGGGTCGGGGAGGAGGTCCTGCCCCAAGTGGAGGAGTTTAAGTATCTCTGGGTCTTGTTCACGAATGAGGGAAAACTGGAGCGTGAGATCGATAGGCGGATAGGTGCAGCATCCGCAGTGAAGCGGGCACTGTACCGGTCTGTCGTGGTGAAGAGAGAGCTGAGTCGAAAGGCAAAGCTCTCAATTTACCGATCGATCTACGTTCCCACCCTCATCTATGGTCATGAGCTTTGGGTTGTGACCGAAAGAACGAGATCTCGGATACAAGCGGCTGAAATGAGTTTTCTCCGCAGGGTGTCTGGACTCTCCCTTAGAGATAGGGTGAGAAGCTCAGTCATCCGGGAGGGACTCGGAGTAGAGCCGCTGCTTCTCCACATCGAGAGGAGCCAGTTGAGGTGGCTCGGGCATCTGGTTAGGATGCCTCCTGGACGCCTCCCTGGTGAGGTGTTCCGGGCATGTCCCACCGGGAGGAGACCCAGAGGAAGACCCAGGACACGCTGGAGGGACTATGTTTCTCGGCTGGCCTGGGAACGCCTTGGGATTCCCCCAGAGGAGCTGCTCCAAGTGGCTGGGGAGAGGGAAGTCTGGGCCTCCCTACTTAGGCTGCTACCCCCGCGACCCGACCCCGGATAAGCGGAAGAAAATGGATGGATGGATGGATAAATACTTGAAATTGTTTAAATTATGGGCCCTGAATCTATCATCTATTAAAGATTCACTTTTTGAATGGAATTATGGAAGTTAAACAAATTTTCCATGATATTCTAATTTTTTGGAAAGGGTCTGTAGGCATCATCCTTTTTTTTAAACTCACTCCTATGGCTAAGATAATGGAATTCATGTAACAATATATCAAAATGACTTTAGGGTGCACTTGACTTTTATTTTAACTTTTTATTTAGTTTTTTACATACCGTATTTTCTGCCTGATAGGTCGCACCATTATATAGATCGCTTTGTCCAATTATTGGCAATAAATTTTAAAAATCCATAAACGGGTCAAACCTTTATTTAGGTCGCACCTACGTCACCACCGACGTAACGCGGCATCCACCACTGACGTGACGCGTCACCGCTGAGACAACCCAGAAATGTGGTCCGAGTGTTTAGCTCTGCTGCAAATGTCTGCCACGGAAGCGCACAGCAAGGCTTTAAGAAGATTAACACTTAAAAACAATTATTTGTTTGCTAAAAATTATAGCAAATATGTGTCTGAGCTGAACTTTTCCTTAATAAATGAACGTAATTGTGAAATGAGCTGGATTTAAAAATTTGTTTCGCTACGTCTGATGAAACAATACTGTACGTGTGCGCGTAACAGGCGGAAGCACTGCATTTCGTTAAAGTTTAACAACAAAACACCTCAAAAAATATATTTGTTAGCTGACATTATTGTAAGAGTGTGTCTCTGTTTAACTTTTGTTAATAAATGATTACAAATCATCTGAATTTAAAACGTAAACAACACGACCCGCGCACCCACAGAGCAGACCCGCTTTGCAGCGAGAGCTGAATTTCATTAAAATTTAATTACAGAAACGCCTAAAAATATATATTTGTTAGCTGACATTATTGTAAGAGTGTGTCTCAGTTTAACTTTTGTTAATAAATGCACTTTGACGGTTACGACATAAATAAAGCGGCTTTAAAATTACTACACGCTCACCCGCTCATAAAGATGACAGAAACAGATATTTATTTTACGGTTTTTATTAAAATAAATTGTTTATTCGAACCCTTCGAATTCCTCGTCCTCTGTGTCGCTTGCAAAAAGTTCAGCCAGAGAACGAGGAAGGTTTCCCGTCGTCAACGGTCCCTGTCCCTCCATCTCCTCCTCACCGCTGTCTGAGTCCTCAGCAGCAGCTCCAGCTGACTGTGGGAGAATGTCGGCCTTCCTGAAGCCAGCCTGTATTATTTTGGTGGCGACCGACGTCCAGGCTTTGTCGATCCACTCGACCGCTTGGGAGAATGTGGCGTGCCTCATTCTCCCAGTGGCCATGAACGAGTGCTCCCCGGAAACCATCCAATCCTCCCAAAGTTTACGAAGAGCACACTTGAAGGATCTGTTCACACTAATGTCCAGTGGCTGCAACATTTTAGTCAGCTCACCTGGGATGATAGTGGGTACGGTGTTGAGTGTTTTGATTTTATCTTTCATGGTGGCGGTGATGTGGGCCCGCATGATGTCCATCACTAAAAGGGCTTTTTTAGTTTTGAAAAAGCCGTCACGGTGATGGACGAAGCATTTGTTTAACCAGAACGCCATCATGGATTTGTCCATCCAACCCTTCTCGTTCCCTGCAACGACAACACGGGGGGTGAAGTCCTCCTTGGGCATCGTCTTGTGCTTGAAGATGACGAG